>NDGM010950968.1:0-12324 GCA_002564305.1 Octomys mimax | reverse complement strand
TTTTACAACTCAGCATATTAATATGGCTTTACTTTTTATACCTCATTTTTATACTTTTCTGCTTTATGGTTAAGACCAAGATAAAGCAAGACCTATATAATAAGAAATGTTGGCTGTCCTTGCAGCCCTTCTTTTTTTCTAATTTTTGGTGCTGCGTACTTAAGTTGTTAACCCTCCAGAACAGAGGATTAATAATATTATTACTCTGTAATGTTACTTTATTGAAATGCGCATTTGTTTGGTTTTTACCACTCTCCGGGGAGCTCTGGGGGGGGCTATATTTCTGGGAGACATCACTTTGCAGTCAGGTTCCCAGGGGAAGTCAGGGTGACAGCCCTGCTGAGAGCCTCAGGTGCCTGTATAGTCACTCATGTGCAGTGTCCAGGCCGACTGCAGTCTATGCTGCCCCCATCTCATGGCTTCAGACCCAAGTCCTTGCATCCTGTGAGGAGGGGGTGAGCCCTGAGGTGCCCTCCTTACAGTGGAGAGGTGGACAGTGTGGCATAGGTGCAGCTGTGTCTGCCAGTGACAGGCTGAGATGTTCCAAATCTAAAACTTTACAATCTAGGCCAAAGAAACTAAAGCACAAAGAATATAGAGTCAGAATGTCTTCAAATAAAAGTTTGTATCAGAAAATACCTGCAGTAAGGCCTTGGGCAGTACTTCTGGGGAGGTGGGTTGGAAGATGGGGCCCTGGTGCAGCAGAGGAGGCTCCCCAAAGTGGTTGAGAGAAAAGGTGGGAGAGCCTTGGACTCCTCCAGCTGTCAGGAGGCAGCCGCCACATGCAGTGAGATGGGGCAGCAGCACATCCCAGGAGGGAAGGGCACCCGGCCAGCTGGGCTGGAGGGTCCTGGGTTGGAGCAGAGAGATGCTCCAGGCCTGTGAGGCCACTGGAACAGCTGCACTTGCACTTTTTACCTATCAACTGTGGCCAACTGCTTGTTTAAAAATGGACATGGAAGACAGTCAGATTCAATTAGGATTTCAGTTTAATAAATCAAGTTCACCAAAGCACCAGACACCCAAAAATGTGGAGCTGGCCGGCAGCTGTTAAAAAAAAAAGACACACTATTTAAAAGGGAAAAGTGGTAGGCTGGACATTATGCAGAGGGGCAGGGGCAGTGTGGCAAACTTCAGGGGCCCAAGGACTGGGGCCAAAGGGGGGAGGGACTAGGGTGTCCCCAGGCTGAATATGACAGTGTCACATGCTGAGGAGTCCACGGCAGGTGAGAGTGAAAGGCTGAACACAGGCTCTAGGGTGACCATGCACGTGTACACATCAGTGTGGCATGATCACGTGGCTGTCACCACTCCTGGACTGTCCTTTGGAGAGATGAGACTTCTCTTCATAGTGAGTCCTGTGAGGTTGGTCGCTAACTGCAAGCACAGTTCCAGCCAGCTGTACAGCTGGTCAAAGGCCACTTCTATCCTTGTACTATCCTAAGAGGGCATCTGGGGCCAAGCAGGTAGGTTCCCTGGGTTCCTTCTTGCCTGATACCCTCCACGTGTGGCTCTCACTGGCCAGTCTTGCTTGTCAACTGTGTGTCCACATCCTAGGCCACAGAAGAGAGAGCCGCTGGGGCTGCCTGATGCTCATACATTAGCACCCCTAAAGCGCCTTCTCTCTCTGCCTCTGGGGCCTCACTCTCAGTGTCTCCAGTCTCCTTCGTGATAGCCTACCTCCGCAGATGATGCTGAAGATGGACCCGCAGGACCGAGGGAGGAACCTCTGCTTGGAGGAAGGAGGAGCGCGCATTCCCTCGCAGGTGCTGTGTGAACGTCACCACCTCTGTCCTTCATGCCTGCTTTGATGAGGCCGCCCACTGACATCTGCGCAGGTGAGGTGGGACCTAAGGCAAGCACAAGTGACCGACCAGACATGAGGTGAGGGCAAAGAACAGAGGAGCCAGACAGGGCAAGAACGACTACGTCACTACCTGAAAAGCCTAGGTAAATGTCACCCTGTCCCCACCACCTCGACATAAACTCCAAAATTATGTCACCCTGGCCTGAGTCAACCTCACTTCACTGTGGCTTTGTTGGCCACTGCCATGCGGCGGGCTTTGGACTCCAACACTCCTCCTCTTCCAACCCTGTATGACTAGGATCTCCTCTGGCTGATATGCAGACCATGCCAGGCTCACCTCTGGGCCAGGACTCCTGTCAGCCGCCCGCTACAGACCCTCCGAAAACGCCAGAATCTCAAGGGGTCCAGTGCCCACCACTAGGTTTTTTCACTGCCCGGACAGGGTGCACCTCGCTTCTAATGAACCTTGCTCCTGTTACCCCCTTTGAGTGGGGGGTGGGGGTGCTCATTTCTTTGGTCAGAATGCGAAGAACCTAGGAACAACTTCCACAAGACCCCGTCACCTACGAACAGACACAAGTGCCTTTTCACAAGACGCCCTCTTCCTGAGGCAGTCCCCAGATGCAGCCCCTGGCAAGCACGCTGTGGGGGACGGTTGGTATGGTCCTGGACTTGTAAAGCTCTCCTTAGCAAAAGGCAGCTGGGGATGCCTCTTCTGCAACAATGAGCAAGGTAAAACACTGAGGGAAGGGACCATTCTAATGTCCAGCGCTATAGGTCTTCATTCTATCGTGGACCTCAGGAGCACTTCTGGACTTCTCTGAAGCCAGTGGGTACAGCTGGGAATTTTTAAGAAAATTAATGACAATTTCTAAAAACCCTGAACTCTGTAAAATGATCCGCCCCTAAATTTCTAGGCCTGCTAGGAGAGTTTGGCAGGCTCCCACAGCTGAACCTTCCATGCACCCCATGGTCGCTGCAGTCCGCAGATTGAACCTTTCTTGGTGCAGGGAAGTCTCTCATTTCTGTAGGTTCCACACCATAGGATGGCTACTCCCAGGCTGCCTTTTAGGGGCATTGTCCTTGGTGGCCTGCAAAGTTCTCTGCAGGTGACATCTGAGGCTCTGGAGAGTCCACTGGTAACAAAGCAGCAGCAGCAGCAGCAGCAGCAGCAGCAGCAGCGCAGCTAGTAAATAAAACCCCGCACGTCCCTTGCACGACCCCACTGTCTGTGGGGTGAGGAGTCACACACCGAGCTCTGGTCCCAGGCTGGATTTTAATTACGTTTCATTATTAATTAACAATAATAATTAATTGTTAATTATTAATGTTCAATTATGCTCAATTAATTGTGCTTAATTCAGCATCTATTTGCTTAAATATCCTTAAAGCAGGCCCTGTGCTTTCTTCCCTTGATGAGACCCCCGCCCGCAGCCCAGGGGTGCGCCTCGTCCGTCTCCACGGAGGTCTGCTTCCCCAGGGCCCTTCCCCTCCCAGAGCCCGGTCTGTGGCTGCCACGTTGCAGAAGTTCTGGCAGGAGGACGCTGAGACCCCCAGAGCCTGGCCCTGCTCCCGGGGATGCAGGAAATCTTCAAGTGTGGGGTTTTTTTTCCCTCTGAACAGACAAAAATCTTTTGCCTCTGAAATGATTTCCAGGAATTCCAGTATGAGGACATAGAATGTGAGACTTTATTTTCTCCTTAGAAAGATGGAAATGAAATCAAAACAGATAACAGCAGCTTGAGTGGGCTGCACGACTGGCACACTTCTCTTCACAGCGAGATGCGCATGTCTCTCCGCAGATGCCCTGGCTCAGGATCATCGCTTTTGCGTGGAAGAAGTGCTAGGCGTGAGGGCAATGCTGAGGTCGGAGGCACAGGAGGGACTTTCTTAAACTGGTTCCAGGAGCTCTTGGTGTCTGCTCTCTCCTCGTTCCATGGCTCAGAGTTCCCACCACAGCAAGCAGGGCATGGGCTCAAAGGCTTTCCAACTTTGCAACTGTTTTGTTCCGACATTTGGATCGATGGTGCTGGAGGTGGGAGGGCCTCTGGAGGGAACCACCCATGCCGGGGCCTCTGGGGAGGTCTAGCTGAGACCACAGTCTCTCTGTGCACGCTTCAGACAAAGGGCTGCAGCTGCGCATCTGGCGTCATGGTGGCCTCTGCCTTCGCGACTGTGGGCCGGCTCTGCTGCGGCGGCCTCCGCAAGCTGGTCAGGCCGGGACAGTGTTGTCAAGGGAGATGCGTTGTGAGGAGGATCTCCCTTCTGTGAGAAAAACACCTCAGGTTGCATTTTCCTTCAACTGATTCTGCCCCTCCGGAGCGGAGGGGAAGTTGGTATGGTGGGCGACCCGCAGCACTCTCAGCTGTGGAGTCTGGGCCTCCTGGTCTCCATGGTGGGCGTGAGCGAGAACAGAAACAGTTACTAGCACAAGCCACAGGGAGCGCCAGTTCTGACGAACCGTCATGCCAACACCCTCTCTGAGGTGGTGCCCAGTACTAAGGCTGAAACCTTTCCCCTCAGGCCCCCTCATGAGGATGCAGAACAGTCCACAGGCCTGTCTATCTCTGTGCATTAGTTAGATAGTGCTGTGTAATAATTTACCTCACAGCCCAGCAGACAGAGCAGAGATTGGCTCCCCCACGGTTGCCGAGGGGCTGGGGTCCCAGGGGCTCAGGGGATAGTTCTGGCTGAGGGGCTTCCTGGTGCTGGAAGCCTCAGAGGGCAGCAGGGACTGGGGCCGGGCTCCCAGGTCCTCGCTGGCACCTGTCTGGCCTCAGCCCGCCCTGCATGCTCTCACCTCCTGCAGCCTACCCTGTGGGACAGCACAGAGCAAGGCCTAGCCACCAGGGCTGCCATCGTGGGCTGGCCAGGCAGAGCCTCCAGCGGTGAGAGGGCTCAGCAGTGACACCGAGAGCCGAGGCTCCGGGCACAGTCTTGGATGCTGACTGTTGTGCCTGGACAGCCCTGTGTGGCTGTCATACAACACTGGCTCCAGCACCAGGGTCCTGATCCCCTCAGCATCCTGCTTTACCACAAGGCCACCCTCTCACTGGTAACGACAGGTCCCCCTCTGTGTCTCAGGTGCCAACCTGGTGCGACCCTCTGCTCCTCTTCTCACCCAAAGCACCACCCTCCCTTAGATTCTCTTTAGAAGCCACAGCAGACACAGCAGCTTCTGCTCCTTGGCCCTGCTGGACACCACTATCACTTCCCATGAGCATCTAGCCACTGTCCTGGTCTCCTAAAGTGACCTCTGGATCATAAACAGCCCTGTCACTTCTCTGCCGGAATCTTCAGCATGCTCCTGCTGTATGAGAGGACCAAGCCTCGTCCCAGAGTCTTGCATGGCACTGCACCCCATGTCTTGCAGCTGCCCTCCCCCGTGGTCCAATCCACTCCATGCAGCCACCACCCCCGCCACTTTCCATTCCCAAAGCACACCTGCAGGCACCTCTGTCCGGAAACCTTGCAGTGGTTCCCCTTTCCTGAACTCTCCTCTTAGCCGCTCACCTGACAACATCCTCACTGCTTCCAATTTTAGTTAGACAAGCACCAGGTCCCAGGAACTGGCACAAGGTGGAGATGCCCTGTGCTGCTCCAGCAGGGCCTTCTCTTTCTGCATCTTCCTTCTTCAGGCAGCTCTTAGCATCTGCTAACATTCTGCATCAGGTGTCACTCACAGTCATTCTTAAACAGTCTCTTCCCCCTGCCTCATTTGCATACAGCCTCCATAGGAATAGGCTTTCTTTTTCTTTTCTCTTCTAGTATTGGGTTGCCAAGTCCTCTAGCACTCCAAGCTTATAGTTACTGTCCCACAAATATTCGGATGCATTAATCAATCCAGATATAGAAAAACATGGTAATTTGGGATCTAAATAAGTTACTTTTACTGGTTGTTTCCCATAAAAGTCATTCACTAGCTCCCATAGACCAGTGGCTATAAAGCTTGGGTCTGGGAGCCTCACCAGGGCACCTGAGCCCTCTAGACTGCAATGATGTCACAACTGCTGTGAGTTGTTTTTTGTAAACCAAAACCTCAGTATTCAGGTTTAGTGTAGTGTCAACACTTTGTAATGCAGTTGCAGCTTGGACAGGGGGCTCTGAAGGGTTGCTTCCCTCCTCTGCTAACTGCCTGCCGCATCACTGAAGCCCTGTGAGGGCAAATGCTTTGCTGGCAAGCCGAGTGGCTTGTGTGGAGAACAAGGGTGACCATGT
This sequence comes from Octomys mimax, assembly GCA_002564305.1. NCBI lineage: Eukaryota > Metazoa > Chordata > Mammalia > Rodentia > Octodontidae > Octomys > Octomys mimax. Next base: position 6,299 of record NDGM010950968.1, on the reverse strand, counting down.
GGACCAGCATGTGTGTCCTGGGATGCTGTCCTCAAACTCTGCTTGTCAGTGAACTAGGAGACATCACACTAGGAGGCAAGAAGGCTGGTAGAAGTCCTGCCTCTAAAGACCAGGCTGGGGAGGTTTCTTCTGGGAAGAAGGACTGCATGGGTTGTTGTACTCCAGGAGATGTGTGTCATGGCTTGGCAGAAAGTTTGTCTGCATTTTGCTTGTATCCAGAGACTTTTCCTGAGACTGAGATTAAGCACAGCAGATACAAGGATTGTCAAAGCAGTCAAATGTTCAGGCAGTGGCACAGCTATTGTTGGGAGATTTCAGCCAAGTTTCTATTGAGAATCAATAGCAAAGAACCCAGAAGGATGATTTAAATGTTGTGAATTTGGCCAGAAAGAAAGCTCTAATGAAGCTGTGGACTGCAAAGACAGAGCTGAGAAGATCTCCATTTAGAATAGAAGGAATAGGAGAATAAAAAAGATGGCCTGAGGGCATCACAAGAAGCAGTAAGTCTCCATCATTTTCAGCCTCAAAAAACTTCAAAAGGGAAAGAGATTGCTTTGAAGAGAAAGCCACAGAGTTCCCTGTTCCAGAATGGTGGTGGCAGCCAAACCAGGTTCCAGAATGGTGGTGTCATAATTTGTTCCTCAGAATCATAGTAATCACCAATCCAGGCACTCAACCCCGACACCTAAGAGAGAAGAAATCCTGGCTACTGCTCTAGCTGGCAGTGGACTTCGGCATCATCCATGTAGCATTGGTTTTAGACACATGCAGAATGAAAGAGTTCTGAGGTTAAGAAGGCTTCCATCTAGATTTCAGAAGTCCTGGGAGGCCTCCTGCAAGGGAAGACCTTGTGCCCCTGGGAGGGCAGTGTGTGAAGCAGAGAGTGAGAAACCTAACATGCAGTGGAAATCCCAGAAGTTTGGAAAAGCCAGGAACATGGATCATCTAAGGAAAGTTGCAAAGAGGGAGCAAAGCCAGGCTAAGAGAGAAGCCGTGAGAGCTACCACTAAAAGTGCCATGTAGGTGAAGCCACATGGAGCTCACAATTTTCCACAGATGGTTTCAGATGTTCCACTTAGAACTATGGGACTTAATGTTTGCCCTTCTTGATTTTGGACTTGCTTTAATCCCAGTGCTTGGTATCCTGCTGTTTGTACCTTTTGGAATGCTAGTGCTTATCTTGCACCATTGAATGTTGGAGATGTTTAACTTGTTATTTGTGCAGGGGTTCATAGCTAAGAGTTACCTTGGAGGAGAATTGGGACTTGGGCTTTTCAGCAATGGTGAAACTGTTCGGACTCTGGCATCTCTTAGAGGTGGCTAAATGTCTTGCATAAAGGGATGTACATGAGTCTTTGGGGAGCCGGGGTGGAATGTCATGTTTTTGTCTAGTTGTCCTCCCAAAGCCTCACTCAGTCATTGGGCATGCTTCTAGAGTTTGTGATCAATTCATAATCCAATGCTTTGATTATGGGTGTGAGTGTTACAGTCCCCCGCCTGGGGCAGGTAGCCTGAATACAACATAACGAAGGGAGAGAGGCTTTTTAGCTGCCACGGCCACTACGCCTCCGCTCTTTCTTGCTTTCCACCGCCATGAACTGCTGCCTTCTGCCATGTGCCACTCTGCCTTGTAGTCAACCAAGTATAGATTGAAACTTCCACTAACTGTAAGCTAAATCAATGTTTCCTTCCTTAATTTTGAATGTCTGGTATTTTGTCCCAGCAACAAGAGACCAGTGGCCAAGACAGACCCTTACTTTAGAGTACATTCAGAGGAGCAATGTTTGAGACCCACTTGGGGCAGTGGTCATCCATACCAGGAAGCACAGGAAAGCTCCTCGTCAATAGCCAAGCTAAATCCTCACACAGTTTTTTAAGTTACATATCCTAATGAATTTTTACTTTTTTTGATATATTTAATAAAAATATTTAAAATGGAAATGTTTCAATGGACTTCTCTCTCACACTGTTCAACCAAAATGTAAGTGCTAGAAAATTACAAGTAAAAATGTTACCATTAAGACCAGCTATTAAAAAAGATTGTGTTATCATTACTATTAGTTTTAATACTTAATACATTTTCAAGAACATATCATGGACTTCGTCAAATATGAAACCAAGTACGGTTTTATGGGAAACATATCCTAATGATCCAGGAAAAGATTTCTTTTATGTGTTCATGGACACATGGATGAAAGTTATCTGTGGCTGTCATTAGAGATTTTGGATCAATTATGTTTCTATCATTAATTCTTATTCATATATTTTATGAATAAATTTTGTGTTCACTAGACAAGAGAACACTGATTTCTTGTCCCCTTGAGTACTGGTAATGATGTTTAATGTGTCTCTGCCTCTGTCTCTCCATCTCTGTCTCTCTCCTCCTTGCCCTCCTCACCCTTCTCTCCTGTTTCTCTCCTTCCCTCTCATTGGACATTCCACAGGACAGAGATTTATATGAACCTGTCCTGCATAAGAGTTCAGGTCCCTCTGTGAGGTGCTCAGCAAACCCTTGCCCAGTGAACACCTGAGAGGGTTCCCAGGGCAGAGAGCCATTGAGAGCTCCCAGTGCATGTGTGGACTCCTCTGCCTTGGTCACCCATCTCAGGCTCCTCTGCATGCCAGCAGTTACAACCTGCTCCACAGGGTCATGCTATGGGAGAGAAGGTGTGGGCAGTGGCCATTGTGGATGTGCTCACTGCCATGGCCTCTGCATCTCTGAGCCTTGGCCCAGCCTTCTGGTCTTGACTCTGGTGCTTTGGTTGCTCTCTGCCTTTTGGCCACAGATCCTAGCCTGGGTGGGAGATGAAGCTATCCAGGAAAGAATGGCAGGAGGGCTTCTCTGAAGAGATGGATGTGTAGCAGAAAATTCTGGAATGGAAGGCAGGCAGTGGCTGTCTGGAGGCCTGGGAGAGGGTCAGGGATGAATGGTCCGGGTTCAGACAGGTGCAGTGGGGTTAGACGACCAGGTGCACCACCCTGCACCAAAGGCAGAGAGAACCACCACCACTGGTACCCTCTGCACACTGTTTCAGTAGCAGGCTCTCCTTGCTCCCAGGTCTCTTCTCAGTAGCCTGCAACTTCTCCTCTTCCCAGAGCATCCCGATGGCACCTGGTACCCAGGGCAACACTTTGGGGATGGGTGGCAGTGGCAGAGCTCAGCAGCCAGCATTGCTATCCAGTGGCACTCTGCAGTATTTGGTGTTGCCTGGTGGCATCTGGGCTGCCACAGAGCTGCACTTTGCCTTTGCATGATTTCTGTCTGAATGAAGCAAAAGGACCCTCGACCGACTGGCAGCAGTTCAATAACAGATTGAATAGAAACCCTTATGCAGAAAATCAGGAAAACATACTCAGGAACTGAAGATATAATAACTTCCTAAATTTGCAGTAAAATTAAGATTCAATAAACTGATGGTAATCATAAGGTTAAAATGAGTGACATGAGTTTATTTTCTCCAGGAGGCCCTCCCTTTGCAAGGGTCAGGACCCCCAGGTGCTGGGCAGCTCTGAGCATCCCATGAGCACTGCAGGCCTCCCTTCGACTTCTATGTTGACCTGCATTCATTAGCTTTGAGAATCTTGGATATTTCCATGGGAAACTTTGGAGACTTTGGGAATTTTAACTTTGGTAAAATTCTCTGAAGAACGTTAAGTTTCCAGATGCTTGTCTTGTCATGTAACCAGCCAATTCACAGGATTTCACAGGACCTCCTGCGTACCACGTGGTGCCCCAGTCCTTGATATTTCTCTTTGCCCCTGTTGCTCCTGACCCTTGGTGATGCTGCCGCACATGAGTCCCAGGAATGCTTGGCCTCGAGTCAGCCTGCAGCTTGTGTACAGCTTCGGGAAAGCCCTCGCTCTAGACCCCTCTTCTTCACGGTAACCCCTCATAATTGCTGACTACTGAGACACATTGCTTTATTCTCAGTGCCAAGTCACATGTTTTTGCCTTTGTGCACTACCAGACATCACTGCAGAGATGCGCCGCTGCCTCCTGCCGCGGTGGCTCATCTTCCTAGTTTGCAAGTTTATTTCCGTGAGAGAAACTTTCATCATGATTTTATAAAAGAACCACCCAGAGTCTTTAAAAAATACTTTTATTCTCTTTGTTATTCAAACCAAGGTAAAAGTAGACAGGGGAGATGTCTGTAGCCCAAGACCTTTGCATTGTCCAGGTTGGCCCAACTAGATGGCTTGACCGTGGCCTGTCTGCAAAATTCTAAGTCACACACACACACACACACACACACACACACACACACTCATCATAAATGGTAGGAAAACTATCAAGTTTTCATCTAATAAAGCAGACGTGTTTCTGCAGTTTGAGTATTGAAAACAAGAAAGGCAACGTTGACTCTACGACCGTTCGCAGCTAGCACTTCTCAATTCATGCCAGCTAATGAAACCGGAGCAGTCAGGACATGTTTTTGCCATTTGCCCCTTTTTGTACTTGATGCTAATTGTAATTTTATATTTCTTTTCTCTGTATGTATTAATTACTTTACACTACGTAAAATCTTGTTAGAGACAGATAAATTGGTATTTAACATGAAGATGTTAAAAATGAATAAAAGATGTTCAAAATCCATAAAATTCCTTAAAACTTAGAACATATGTATGAAAGATGACACGAGCATACTTCTGATTTGTAGAAACAGTTTGGGAGTGTGACAACTGTTTAAATATTTTTATTGGGCAGCACAAGCTGCATTTTTGAAGTGTACATCCAGACTGCTCCGCTTAAATATCCCAGGTGGCAGATGCTCCACTGTGGGAGCCCAAGCTAACTTTCCGTAGAGCGCATCCAGCTAGTTCCCTGAGGGAGTGTCTTTGTCTATCCTAATCACTGCTTTCGAATATTCTCCACAGAGGTTAGGTCATGTGTTGGTCTAGAAAATTCTCTCCTTTAAAACCAGGTATGCAGCTTCTGGACAGATGCCTGAGGGATGATGAGGAAGAGGTGGGCACCACATAACAGGCCGAAGCTGCCAGCCCAGCTAGCAGTTCAGGATGGACGAGGCCCAGCCCCATCGCCTGCATACAGGCTTCCCTTGCCCTGCCCACTAGCTCCCTTTCCTGGAAAACACTCCTTGCCTATTAAGGTCTAGTTTGCATCTGTAAAGCAACAGGGCCTCATCCCCTCTGGTAGGGATAGAAATTTTTTTTTTGGACAGAATGTATTCCTGGCGTCTCCTCACTCCCTTGAGTGGTGACTGTCATTGGGACAGACTTCTCCACTTTCACAGTACTTGAATTTACTTACCCTTTTGATGAGTTAGGAGATCTAGCTTACTGCTTTCCCTTACAGGGAAGCAGCTCCTCTGAGAGTCTCCTCTGGGGTTGTGAGGTCATTTCCTTTTGAGGGAGGACATTATAGGCACCTAAGTTGTGACCCAGGATCTCCAAATAGACATTTTCTTCTTGGACTTTCACTCTTGAGGCAGGCAAACTCAACAATATTGAGAATCTGTAATTCCTGGGTCTTCCCTGTAGCCCTCTGGATTTTCCTTGCTATGAATTTGTTCCTGTAGTTTCTTTGTCACGGAGAGCACAACTGTCTTGGTTCTTGAACAATCCATTCTGTGAACATCTAACAGCCCACAAATGTACTTTGTTTTGAATTAACAGGAGCTAAATTCCATTTCTTTTAATGCAAACACTGTGACTTGCAAATCATATCATACATTCACTGTCCTGGTCCTGGGTAATTAATGATAACGCTTCCCAGTTTGCAGGCTTGTGTGGTTCACACAAAGTGATAATATTTTGGCAACACCACAAGGGTAAATGGGAAATGTGTGGGCAGGACAAAGTGTGTGGGAGCTGTGGCTAGGCGTCAGATGAGCATAGCAGAGACATCTGCAAACTGCTGGAAGAAGGCATTACATGCCATTTCGGGTTTTTAATGAAAGCTAAGGCTGCTTAACCTTCCATTCAAACAACATTTGCCTTCAATAAACATTATGCTCTTCAAGGGAGGAGACTATGGTTTGCCTTAAATGTGAATTTGTCATTACACCAATGCTGAGCTAAGAGATGTTTTCAGAACAAATAAGGCTGTATAGTCAGCTAATGAATGAATTCAATGGTATAAAACATTTATTGTATAAATGCACCACATCTCTTTTTATCCATTCCTCAATTAATAGGAATTTGGGTTATTCCCAAAATTTTGCTATGACAAATTGTGCTGCTACAAGCATGAGTGCATGTATGTCACTGTGGTATGATGTTTTCAGTTCTTCCAGAAGGGGAATTTCTGAGTTGAATGAGACCTCAAATGTTAGTGTTTT
>NDGM010950966.1:0-13560 GCA_002564305.1 Octomys mimax | reverse complement strand
GTGTATGGTTCTAAGATTGTGGAAAACTTATTATCTTCATTTTATACTTTAGTAAATTTAGGCTCAACCAACAACAAATTAACTAAAATTAATTTCCAGGCTTAAGTTTTTCAACTTCTTGTCTGTTTTCCTCCCTACCTACAAACTACATACACTTTCTTAAATCTTCTAACAGTGCTTACCTAAAACTGGAATTTTACTTCTGAGCATTATAAGGAGCATTTATTTAATAGACTGACACTGGAATAAAGCATAAGTAATTGAATAAAATTCAATTTCAAAAAGGTGAAATTTAATTGGATGATAACATTTGAATTGTAGATGAAGAAGGTCCTTGTACATAGAAGATGAAACTTGCAAAAATAAAATTTTGATCTATTACAAAATAAACCCCCATTTATATTTTAGAGGGACCATCTGCAGTTTCACTTTTAAAATGGACAGCCTAGGCAATCCTATGTATTACAACAAATACTGTGAAATTCATATTACTGTTAGGTAAAATTCTGAATCACTTGTAATTTTGTGTTTTAATTCTAATTTGTACTCTTTTAAAAATAAAATAAAATGTACAGTTTTTTTATTTTAGAATGGATTCTAATTATTAAATTATAGCCTAAAGGAATTATAGATTAATTTTCAGCGATTTCACCTGAAACTTATGAATGTGTATTAATATTCCTGTACAAAATAAAATATATTTCCACAAAGGTTTTGCTGTATATTTTATTTTAGGCTTTAAGAGAACAAATCTTACATATTAATACATGTTAAAGTTTTTTGATGCATTTTAAACTGCATAAATATACTTAAGTGCTAAAAATGTATTTGTCCTGTAACATTTACAATAGCACACAGCTCAGTGGGCCGACAGAATGTCCTAAAATTGCAAGCAACTACATACATGCCTCTTGCTTTGCCTGGGACAACTGACTCAAAAGGGGAAAACAGTGGGAAGAGTATGTTACAGCTGACTGCTCTGTAAGTTTGCCACGGCCCACAGACACCCTAAAATACGTGCCTCTTTCCTCCCATGCATTGTCAGTTAGGTGAGTTTCTGTTGTGAAACATGTTTGCAGAATATCTCAGGGAAGTAGACCTAAGCCCTCTGAAGCCACTCTCCAAGCGCGGCGCCAAGGACGAGATGCGAACTCTGCAGCCACAAGTTATGTAATAAAAGAGAACTGAGGACAACCGGCAACGTGGTGAAATGATAGCGTGTGTCTATCCGCCTGGTATGCAGAGCAGCAAACCTAACTCCTTTATGCTTTAGACGGTGCAGCTGCCCGGTTTGCTGTGGAGTACCTGGAGAGAGAGCCGACTTGAAAATTTGAGGATGTGATTAGTTTTGGAAAAACAACAACTGCAGTATATATTATAATCACTTCTGGGCCATAGAAAAATATCCTTAGCTGGATCCCAGCCTAAACTAGTCAGCTTTAGAGGAGAAAAGGATTTAAGAAAATCTTTTGTTCTTTAAAAAGATGAAAGGTGTACAGAAGCGGCGCGGCCGGAAACTAGAGTGCAGGTTGCTCGCTGCCCCGGGGCTTTAGTGCTCCTGCCTGAGGGGTCCATCTTCTGAGCAGTCAGTAGCTCTGATCTTTCAATTACACCTCAGTCGTGGCAGCTTAGCTGCTCAGATTCCTTGGGTAGCAAAGTATCCTCCTCAGGAGAATATGGTACCATTCTTTGCTTGCGTTTTGTCAGAGCTCGAAATAGTTGAACGTTTCATCCCCCTTGCTGCTGCAGTATTGACTCTGGGTGTTCCATGTCCTCCCTGCCTCTGTTACCAAGGTTTGGGCGCCTAGGCTCGCCTTGCCCCCTCTTTGCCTTCTGCTTCCGTCCCCAGCAACCAACACCACCTCTTTGGTTCTGGCCCCCAGAAACACCTATATACCTGGCCTTGCCCGAGAGACCCAGAACGTGAGAAATCCAGGGACACCAGAAAAGAGGCTGCCGGGCCCCCAAGAATCTCGATAGACACGCTCTCTTGAGTTGTTGGCGCAAACCGGAGCACCAGTTTCACACCCGCTAATCGCGAGGAAAACATAGAGCAAGTCACGGTGGCCTCTCCCGCCTAGCCACCAGTGGTGACATTTCCAGCACCCCAGCTAAAACACGGAGTTTGCACTGCAGCATCGCAGTTCCTGGAGCCGGAGCGAGTACTCCCGGGGGCTTCTCCAATTGTTCTCGGCGGCTTCTCCAATTGCTCTCCTAAATGGAAAGGAAACCGCTCCTTTCGCTTCGCAACCGCGAGGCCGGAGTCTCTGGGAGCTGCGTCTGGCTAGGGAGGCCTCCGGACGGGAGGCAGCTTCTCCGCAAGGAGTGAACAGCCGTTCCCTCAGCTCCGCAAGAGCGGACGCTTCCTCTCTCGCGCCCGGGAACCTGGATACCGCGTCAGCAGGATGTTCGCCGGCTGGGCCTGGCGGTCAGGAAACATGAGAAGGCCTCGGCATTCCTGTTCCCGGGCCGCGCACGCCCGTCCGAGTAAATAAAGCCGAGGAGACGGTGGTGGCTGCAGGGATCGCGCTGCAGCCCGCGCGGAGAACATGCGGCGGGTATGGGCGCGTGCCTAGCAGCGGGGCGGGGGAGCCAGCTGCGCCGCAGCAGGTACTGCCGGGCTCGCGGGTCCCCTCCCAGGGCGTGGGACGCGGGGCGCAGGACTTTCCTACTCTGCTTCCGCACCCGTCCCGCCCTTCCCCCCACCTCTCTCCAAGGTCCGCTGGGGACGAGCCTCCGTGGCTGCCAGGGCTGGCTCGAGGGTCTGCAGAGAGCCAGGGCGCCCACCTGGCCGCGCCTCCTGGGCTTTAAAGTTATTGGCGGGCATTGGGCGGGGCAGTTCCGCAGGCAGTGAGCGCCCCAGCACAGTGTGGAGTGAATCAGGGTAACTGGGGCGCAAAAGAGCCAAACAGGCGCGCCGCGTGCCCCACGCAGGAGGGAGGAAGGATTTAGGGACGGGCCCGACGCCTCTGGCCTCCTTGCAACGGATCAGGCTCTCGGACCTTTGTCGCTTCCTGGATCTGCAGACCCAGAGAGCCCCGGGTATCTGCGGCTGCGTTCTTTGCGTGGAGAAGGTGCGAGGTGGTAAAGCGGGTATCTGCTGTGGCTTCGCTAGGAGAAGCACGCGGTTGCCTGTAGGAGGGCAGGGCTGGGAGGGGACAGATGGAGGGGTTAGGGAAAGCACGCCTTTACAAATAAAACAGCATGAACCCAAATCAATGAGCGCCTTGATGAAAAGAAGGACGTGGAGCACTAGCGTGCTTTGACACTTAGCTGAGGCTTTGTGCGCTTCCTGGCACGTATCTGTCAGCCCAAAAGGCCTTGGCCTTAGGGGACGCAGCAACGCAGCAGCTGCCCGAGGTCTGACAACGGCTGCCCTCTAATCGCGGTGGTGGCCGCTGCTGTAGCCTGAGGGCGGGACGCGGGCTCTGGCAGAAGCTTGGTGGGGGGATGGAGGGGGTGCCTGCCGCGAAGTGAAGACTGCTGAGGACTAGAGCCTTGCCCTCAGGCGCTAGGTTGCGCTGGGCGGGGCGGAGATCTGGTGCTTCCCCAGGAGCGCGGGCTGGACCCCTAACGCCTGCGAGGGGCGTGCAGAGGTTCCAGGCCACGGATCCAAGGTGAGCTGCAGGATTCGGAGCCCGCAGCCGCCGCTGTGAGGTGCGACGCACCGCCGGCCGGAGGCATCCTGCCTTAGGTCGCTGACACCTTTACATCCCAGAGCTCCCAGCTCTAACACGCTCTACAGAAGGTCAAGGTTCTGGTAGCAGCAACCCTTGGGGGTCGAGAACCCGAACTCAGATCTGCCCTTCCATGAGCGTTCTAGGGCGCACCTGGGGGCAAGTGCTCAACTTTGGGAGAGTGCGGTGCCTTTGTCCTGACACCGCTTCACTTTCGGATGCTGAGACTCGCATCTAATGGTTCCCTGTTCGCATCCCTTCATTGGGAGACCTTAGCCAGAAGCTGCAGGGGTTTCAGCCAGGAATCCAAGATCTAGAAAACATGAAAATCCCTGAATCCCGGCACGGCATACGGCTCCTTAACTGGGCCCCGAGGATGCAGTTGTTCGTATTACCCCAAATGTGCTCTTTTACCCCACCCCTCTGACGCCTCGAATGGGGGCCCCAAGACGCTTGCGTTGTAACAGAAGGGCACACGAGGCCCCTGGTCTGCGCTGCAGAACTATCCCCATCCCCAAAGCTCTTCTCCGGACCAGGAGGCTCCTTTGAGCATTTTTCCCTTTGCCCCCATAGGTGCATTATTTCTGTTTGAAGCTCCCAGAGTTAGGGATGGAACTTGATGACCAGAAAGACGGGCTGGGATCTGTCCTGAATAACAGTGTCTGGGTGGGAGGGTGGAGAGCCAGGTACGAGAGGCGGGGGTTCCCTGGTCCAGTAGCTGCGGGCCTGCCCCGCCCCTGTGAGCCGCAGCGCAGCGCTCCCGCCTAGTCCAGGGGCCCGAAACCTATAGGAACTTGAGCGCTGTCCGGCTGTAACGCGATGCACCTTGGTCTCCTAGAACCCAAGCCCTGTTGCCGAGCTCCTGGCCGCCGGGTGCTGAGGAGCTGTGGCTGCGCCGCACGCTCCTGCCTCCCGGCACCATGAACACTATCGTCTTCAACAAGCTCAGCGGCGCAGTGCTTTTTGAGGACCGAGGCGCTACGGAACGCGAGAGAGGCGGCCGGCCCTACAACAGCGTCCTGGACAGCCCCCACGCCCGCCCCGAAATGGGCATTGCCGGCGGCCCACCCCTCAAGGACAACCTCGGCCTGAGACACCGCAGGACCGGGTAGGCTACCGGGGTCCTCCTGCCTGCAGCCGGGAAGGATGGACTCAGGCGCCCTTGAGTCCCAAGGTTTTCCCAAGAGGGAAGGTCCGGGTCACCTGGGGTTGCATGTCCTTGTCTTTTGAATTTGGAGTCTCAAAACATGGGCAGCCCATTCTTGAGAATCATTGAGAAGAGGCTTTGGCACAAGACTAAGTCAGGGGTGGGGGAAGCCTACCGGTCCTCCGACACCTGGACCTCAAACAGTCTCTCCCCCTAGTTCATACAGCTGGCTGGCGCAGCAGTGACTGAACGGGATGCGTAGGAGCAGGGTCCCGGATCCTGGGGTCAGGCCTCGGGGGTCTCCTTTTCTGTTCCTGCGCCCGGGACTGGAACTGGGAAGGTCGTCTCTCTGCTGGGCATCTCGGGCGGGCGCTCTGTAGGCCGCGGGTGCCCAGAGGCGAGGCGGGGGCTACCTGCTCACGTGCGGGGCCAGGTCTGGGAGGCCGGGGAGGAGCCGCGGTCCTGGCCGCCTCCACCTGAGCGATTGCATCAGCTACTTGCTCTGCGGCCTTGTTGGTTAGTAAAATAGAGATTAGGTTTCGTCCAAAGTTACTACCAGGCTGTTCGGCTGGAATTGCATTTCAAAATGTCTAAAGAGGCAGGCGCCCGGAGGCAGCAGCGCAGGCGCGCCAGCTTCCCCGCCCGGGGCGCGCTGCCGGAGCGCTGCGACACCTCCCGGAGCAGCCCGGGAGCGCAGCGCGGGCGTGGGGTCGAGGCTGCTTCTGCTGCTTCCTTTGAATATGTTTTTCCTGGGGCCTTTTTACATTACCTTCTAGGACTGAACTTTCATACTTTCCACTCTGCCTTCATCAGGAAACGGCTCCCCTCGAGTGTTTATTAGGTTGTGTATCCTTGCACAAACCTTTCTTTCTAAAGGAAAGTTGCCTCCCTTTCCCAGAGGATCAAAGGAAGTAGTGGAGACCTCCGACAGCTGGGCAGTTGCATCCTTTGCTCTATCCCTGACGCCCGCTTGGCGACACTCCCCTGATTGCAGGAGACGGGAAGGGTGGGGGGGGCCTGCTCTTCAGATCACTTTAGCTTTATCTCCCAACCCCCTAACTTTGAGGTTTAGAATATTCTCAACGTTAAGATCAACTTAGAGCACTGTGCTCACACCAGTGACGCCTGCGACTAGCAGGATAGAGTGACTTCTTTCCCTAGCCTTGTCTCAACCTGGGGTGGGGAAGGGTGCTTCTCAGAGCTGGGGCCCAGGCCTCGTTTCCTGAGGGATGGGGACCACGTGGAAGGTCTCAAAGGCGATGCTTACCAAGGCTTTCTCCTCTCCCGGGGTTCTAGAGCCCGGCAGAATGGCGGAAAAGTGAGGCACAAGCGGCAGGCCTTGCAAGACATGGCACGGCCTCTAAAGCAGTGGCTTTACAAGCACCGTGACAACCCCTATCCCACTAAGACGGAGAAGATACTCTTGGCCCTTGGCTCGCAGATGACGCTAGTACAGGTAGGTGATGGGGACTCAGCAAGCTCTGAATCCATCTCCCCTGTTAGCTGAGGAGGACACAGGCAGCGCCTCTCCACGGGGGAGGATGGAGCCAGGTACCCAGGGAAGGGAGGATCCGGATGCCTGGGCTGTGGCTGCAGAGGATGGTGCTGGGTAGGGCGCGGGCGCAGAGTTCTGGCTTCTCACTCTCACCTGTCATCGTGTGAAGGACTGGTCCAGAAGGGACTGTAGAGAGAGCTGGGAAGGTAGGGACTGGAAGGTCCCTGCAGAATTCCAAGAAGGCCCTGGGAATCTGGTCTCAGGTCTGATGGGAAAGATGGCACTGTTCGCATTCAGTGCACAGTGCACGTCAGGAAGAGCAGAGAGGTTTGTGAAGGCTCAGACTCCTGCCCTGCATCTCAGAGTCCTTCATTCAGTGGTATCCAATGAGATCAATAATTTACATTTCTAACAAGTTCTCAAGTGATCCTGGAACTGCTGACTTTGGGCTCAAAATCTTTAGAGCCCTAGAACTTGAAACAGCGTATCGGAGCCCCATATTAAAGCTCAAGTTCGGAATAGCTCTCAAAATGACCATTATTAACCAAGGTGATAGGGTAACTAGGAAGATGGTTAGTGAGTTTGTATACTTTATTCTTTTTGTGGGGGGAGGACTAGAAATCAAACCCAGGACTTGGCACTTTCCAGGCAGGCACCTTGATGCTGAGTTGTACCCCCACCCAGATAACTTATTTAATTTTTTTTTTAAATAGAAAGCACCATGGCATTAGCTGGAATGCATAGTAGGTCCTTTGCTGCCGGTACTTTTCTGCTGGGCTTGAGGGGAGGAGACAAAGTTCAGATGTCAGATGGTTGGGTTCCTTCCCAAATACGGAGACATGGTGCAAGGTTGTTTCTTCTCCAGTGAACAAACACTGGTTTACACTGAGCTAGCTTTTCTGAACATAATCACATTTGCTATTCAGAAAAATGTAACGATGTAGAGCAGTTATTGTTCATACCTTACAGACAGTGTAGCCAAGATGCACTGATGTGGGCCTGGGATAAAGCTGTAATTTCAGATCAAATGCCTTTTCCAGTTCAGCATGGTTTCTTGAGTAGATAGAGTGGCATGGACATTTCCACAAGCAAAGGGCTATAGGCAGAAGAGAAGGAGGGGCAGGATGGACTGGGACACTGTCGAACGGCAGTGCCACATGATTGCATCTGTGAGATGTGGAGCACTCCGTGGATGAGGCAAGGGAGGCAAGCACCCCAAATTAAACAAATATTAAATAAAAGAAAATCCATTTCCAGAGTATCTAAAATTTTCCTTTAGGAATCATTTTTTGACAAAGCGTGAAAGCTGGCTTGTGAGGAGGCTTATCAAAATTCTAATATGTACTTTTCTACTTATTTTCAGAATACAGCTACACAGATATATCTTTTTCCTTATTAACAGGCAAATGTATTAATAGTGATTCCCAACAGCATTAGAGGGAGAAATTAATGAAAGATTTCTTGGCTTAATTTCTGTTCAACATAAAATAACTCCACAATGAACAATCATTTTGAACTCCAAACAAGTATAGATAAAAATGTTGGAAAAATAAGAGCTATTCAGTGATTTCCAAACTAGTTTTAAAGTAAGTTATTACAATCAGAAAAACTTGACTTAGAAAAATAAAGGTGTACAATGACTTCAGTTTAAATATGTGTGCAATTTGAACATATACTAGTTTGTAGTTATTTGAATATTTCACAATGATACCAACAATGCACCATTACCTTATTTGGCTGCCATTTTTTCATAGGGAAAGCAAAAAAAAAAAAAAATGGTTGACTGTCTTGACATGTATTTTAGTCATGGAAAAATAAGGGGAGGCATTTAAATTTTTGTTTAGAAGTTTTGTTGAGATTCAACTCAAGTAATTATTTTTATGAAGAATCAAATTATTTGCTAACTTTAATGACAGTTTGAATGCACATAACAATTCTTTTTCCATTTGTATCTTGGAAAGACTATTATGTTTCTCTAATTTACATAAAATTTCCATTTAGAACCCTTTCCTTTCTTGTATACTAGTTTTCAGAAAATAAAACATGAGCAAAAATACATAATTTTTAAATGAGGCAAATATTATTGATAATAACAAATGATACCTGTATATAGATTTTCAATTTTCACCATAATTGAAGTTGGTTTCTTAAACTTTAAAATAATAAATGCAAAAAGTTAATATGTATAGAATTACCCAAAGCACCTTAATGTATCCATTTGTGTCCACTTATTTTTAACTAGGCACAATGGCATGTCTATGTAAATTTTATAAATATATTAGGGTTGCAAAATACATACATATATACTTTATATATTTTATACATATATATAAGTTTGTGTAATTCAAACATAAACTAAATATTCAAAGTAAATTGTGAGTATGGAAAACTGCATAAATTACATTAGGAGTTTACATTTCTGGGGAAAATATAAAGCTGTGATCTGAATAAAGCTTTTGATCCTTGCAAATGAGACCCTAAGTGATGAGTCAGACTCTCCCACCGAGTCAGGTTCCCCTGTGCAGTCAGCCTTCTCGAGAAGTGCGATCGGATCTCGCCGTGGCGTCCTCTAGCCGCACCCAGCAGCCTAGTGCTTTCCACGCAGTAAGTCACCCTCACATCTTGGTGGCATGAACAGCTTGCTTCTGACAGTAACACAGTGCTCAGAGTGTAGCTTTCCAAAGTATCTCTCTGACAACTAAAGAACGTCTTGAACTCTTAAGATGTTCTAGTTTAAAAACTCCTAGTAATGGAGGGAATGCACAGAAAGTAGCTTATTAGCTCGAACACTACATGTTAGTTCTGCAGAACAAGCACAGATAGAACCCATTTTATTTTCAAAATGTCTGAAAATACGTTGTACAACTATGTCTACAGGCAAATATGATTTGTTATTTCTGTCAAACTTTTATTTTTCTTATTTCCTATTCTTCATGACTTATATTAACAAAATGTCTGTTTTATTCCTTAACTGTAAAAGTATACTACATTCGAAAACTTCTTTTATGTATACTTTTTTTCCTTTGAGCTGTGTTAGACTTTTCATACACAGTTATTTGGCTACTCTTAGATTGATAAGAAAGAATGTGAAGTCTGGTCAGAAATTTTCCTTGAAGCCTAGAATTAAAAACATGGGCATAGTTTTGAGAACTTCAAAAGGTACTTTTCCTTATCAATAGACATTTTATTAATCAAAAGACATTAATCAGTACTCCCATATATTTTGTTTTGGAGACATGAAGCAAGGAAATGTTTGTGTAACTTTCACTTACTTCTGCTTACTTGACTGGGCAGATTGTTATAATTTGTTTTTGCTATGCTCAGCTATGCTTAACTCTTATTTGCATTATTAGTTTGACATCTTTTCAATGTGATAATAACAGTTTTATAAAATTAAGAGGAAGATTATTTGTGCATGCATATATATGTGTGTACTTTGATTTTAACTGACCAATATATTTCACAGCTGTTTGGTGCCTACAGCTGGTTATTGTTCAAACATTTAAAAACTATACTTTGTATTGTAAAAATCTAAACAGATTTATTGTGGAATAATATGAAGTTGCATGAAATTAAGGTTTTCTAGTAGGTACATGCCAAGGAATAATATGTTCTCTTCTTATAAACTTCAAGTCTCTATGATTTAGTTGCTAAGACTGTTGTGTTGTAAAATCTTACCACATTAAAGCTCTACTCTTACTTGGAAATGAGTACTGCTGCTGAGACAGGTACACCATATCAATTACAAGTCTCATAGTGACTCAAATATTCAGCAAAATCTCAGATTGTCCCTTATACATTATTCCCAGGATAATACTACATGGAAACCAGGTGTTCGGCATTTCAGCTGAAAAACCCAGAATAAGTGTGTTAATTCATTGTGTTCAAAGGTGGGGGTCCCAGTTTACCCCTGAGGGTTCACTGTAATGCCTGCTCTGTCAATGTGATGAATGTGAACACCTCTGTTAGAGTAAGATGAAAATATTTCAGTTTTCTCTTCCAGTTTCTAGGCATTTGGCTCTCTAAATGTAAAATGTGTGGTTTTTGAAAGCACTGAGTTTAACTTTAAAATGCTGTTCCAGAACCTATTCTTGGTAAAGAGGCCTGTTTTACATAAAACACAGTTTCAAGATACTGCATGACACCCTGAAGGAAGCCATAGTAGGTAAAAGATAGAAAATGTAAATTGGTATTTTTACCCTCAATGGGACATGGAGTTTGCATTAATTCATTAAGGAAAATATGCAAAAAATTCAAACTAATCAATCGGTGATTTGCATCCTATTTTATGGGACTTATTCTAAATACCTTAGATTATATCTACCTTAGCCTCTAGGTTGCATTGTAATTTCTGGTAATAAAATATTGGAAAAATAAATTTATTAACAAACTGGATGACAGTCAAACTTATGAAATCAATTTAGAAGCAGACTGTTAGACATCAGTGAACCTTTCTGGAAATTTTCCTGATGTATAACTATTATAATATCGTAAGCACTGTAAGTATATAAAACATTAGAAAAGATATGACCCCTATATATGAAAACTATTTATGTACATTAGAATTATAGTGTACTAATGTTCTTTATAGAAGGCCATTATGTTTTCATTATATGAAGAGTGCTGTCAGAATCGGGTTTTAAACCGTAATATGTAGGTACAATAAAAGTCAGTTAAGATTGATTAAAAGTTGCAGGCCGGCCAGATAGGTCAGTGGACTAAGTGCCTGCTTTGGCAATCTCAGAGATAAGGGTTTGATTCCCGGTTCCCCAAGCCGTGCCAGCCCCGCCCCCGGAATGCGCTAGTGACTGAGTGTGGGCGTGGTGGCGCACACCTGTAATCCTACTGCTGGGGAGGCTGCCTAGTGAGACCCTGCACCAAATACATAAATGAAAAAAAAAAAAGACTGGTTAAAAATTTATTCAGTCTATGGTTAAAAATTTATTCAGTCTAGATTGCTATGCTGCTTACTAAAGAAAATAACAAAAAAGTTTTGGAGTTGGATGCTATTAAATATGACCGATACCAGCATAAGGAAACCACCGCGTGTCCCCCCTGCATGGGCAGAGCAGAGCTGCAATAACCACACATACTTGATTGCTAGAGAGAGTCGCGGGGATAGCCGGAGGCAGCTTTGTACCAGCAGTAAAGGGAATCAGCACTGATACAGGAAAGCGAGGCTGTTCTCACAGGTCCCGGTGCAATATTGGCAGGATATTGGGGATTTTAGAGGAAAGATGAGAACTTTAGGAAAGTTAAACAACCTAATTAAATTTGTATAGCATTTTCTTGACAAATTCTGGTCAGGAAATCAGGTCTCTTGCCATTATACCACAGTTAGGATAGCAGGACATTAATGAAGATTTGAGGAAGTTAATCAATTAGGTAAAAAATGACTGTGAATGCTTGAATTTCATGATGGTTGTTAACAATGAATATAATCATTGTTACTACAAACATATACTCATAAAAGTAAAGAACTTTAAAACAGATTCAGAAGAATGAAATGGGAGTTGGAAGACTATTATAAAATTCCTAGTTATTGAAAAAAAGGTAAAAAATGCTAAATCCATAATTGAAAATTGCCCATTGTTTTGTAGTACTTTATATTACTAGGTGTCTTGTCTTTTTGGGCTTTTTAGTTAGCTAATGAATGAATACATTGGATGCTTCTGGGTTTTAGTTGAGATATTGTATAGCTTGCATCTTAATTCTTTGGTTCTTTGCTGTTTCTATTAACGCATAGCATTGTTTTAATAAATGCTATGATACCAAAAAATATAAAATTCCTATAAAAGTCACGAGGATTGGATGAAAAGTTTGGCAGGGAGCTGGGGCATCAGAGGCAAGTTTGAGAACGTGAAGAAAGGGGCCAGGCACTTGAATTTCCATGTGAATGGTCACCTCTGTATCCTGGTTCATCACTTCTCTTTCACTGTTGGTCCATCTGGGCTGCAAGAAACAGAGATTAATCAGTCCTGGCACTGAAGACTATGACTCACATAGAATGGCTACTCAATATAGAGCTATTTGTTAAGCAAATAGTTCCAGAAGTTGCCTAGGTAGATTGAAAAGACTGAGCACTTGTAGTCAGACCGAATCATAGTAATACAAGTTCCGCTTAACAAAGAGTGAAGTTGGTGGAGATCCAGTCTCTAAAGTGCCGCAGTGAGGTGTTACATCACTGTACATAAATGTACAAGGGCAGTGGTCATGGCTGAGGCAGAAGGAAGCAGCGCAGAGCAGACTGCGTTTGAATTTCTGTGGAAGGACTATCATGCGTGAGTCACAGAGACAGGGAGAACAAAATATATTTTTGCTTTTCTTAAAATAGAACTTACCACAGTTTCATCCAAAAATTAGGGCTTGAGCAATGTGTAAAATTATGTAGTATAGTATAACAAAAAGAAAAAGAAAACAGAAGCGTCCAGTGACTCCTTTGCCACACAGCCATGTAGTAATATGGGATCATGTTCTGGAACAAACTGACAGAAAGACTTAATTATCTTCCATGTCTCATTCTTTTAAAAGCAATTTTTTCTTGGAAACTTAAAAAATCTGTATTTTGATAAGATTCTGATGTTTTAAAAGAAATCTCAACTGCAGTTTAGCCTCTGAAAATCCAGTGACACCTTAAAAAAGAACACAGGGGACTTTTCTTTGTTTGGGTCATCTATTTCTTTGGCTTTACCTGGGCGCTTAAGCAGCAGCTGTGTTCACTTAAGGCTGGGGGCCTTGGCTTGCGCCCTCCCTCTGCTTCTCTGCTCCATTTCTGGTTGTTCGCTGGCTCCTTTCCTGCAGCCCTCCTCCTTACTGCTGGTGGTTTCCACAGCTTGACCTTCGACTCTCTTCTTTTGCCTACTTGTGACTTCTGCTGTCATCTCTGTACTTGTTCCTCTCAAATCTGAGCATTTCCTCCATCATGTTTCAGGCATCTTGTTTTATTTCTTTCAGCATATCTCATTCATGATGACTCAAGATCATCACTTATTCTTCCTTTTGCTCAGCACCACCCTACCTGTACATTTTGACTTATATTTGCTCCTCCTTATTCACCTTGATTAAGGAAGATACTTCCTATCCACTCTACCTGACACACTCCAGTCTTCCTTCATTTACCAGCTTAAATTCCTCATGAAGACTTGAGTCTCAGTGTAAAATAAGTCTTTTTTCCTTTGTGTTCTTTTTTTTTTTTTTTTTGGTGGAACCGGGGATTGAACTCAGGCCCTTGCGCTTGCCAG
>NDGM010950939.1:0-12972 GCA_002564305.1 Octomys mimax | reverse complement strand
CTGTAAACAGGTGGATCACTATGAGTCCGATCTAGTAGTGAGACCCTGAACACCCTGTACACCTCCTCCCCCACCAAAAAAAAAGTATTTGGTATATTTTACATTTTCTAGTCAATTCTCTCTTACTTTTTTTTTTTTTCTTAGAAATATTTCCTTTTTTATTATAAAGTTTCCCATAGCTGGAATGGTGGCCTACACCTATAAACTTAACACTGGGAATCTGAGGTTGGAAGATTGCAAGTCTGAGCCCAGCCTGGGCAATTCAGTGACTTAGTGAGACCCTGACTTAAAATGGAGAATGAAAAAAGGACTGGGAGGCTCTGGGTTCAGTTCTCAGTACCATCAAAACAAACAAACAAAACAAACAAAAAAACAGGATTTCTTATCAAGAAAATGTTGTAAGTTTTAATGAGCACTGTTATATGTCTTAAAGTGTAGTTTTTATGTAAATAAACTTTTAAAAAGTTATCTCTAGCTGAAACAGTTTTGTAATATGAAGGACAGTCCTCTCTTAAACCTACTATTCTAGCCATTATTTCACCATTTAGTCTTTTTTTTTTTTTTAATGTATTTGGTACAGGGTCTCAGTACGCAACTCAGACTTGGAGAGATCCTCCTGTTTTCAGCTACCCCAGGGTGGGATTACAGGCATGCTCTACCACACCCAGTCTCAGTGGCCCACTCAGCATGCCCAGGGGTGGGGCTGGTGTGGCATGTGATGCTGGGGATGGAACCCTGGTCCCTGCGCTTGCCTAAGCAGGTGCTTAATCTGCTGAGCTATCTTGCTTCCCTAACATCTTTAGTCAACATCTATAATAATTTTAAACACTTGCAATTATAATATGTATATAGTTTTGCTCTCTGCTTTTTTCACTTCATGTTCTTTTTTGTTCTAGTTTATTAGTACATGTGTGTAGTACATACTGTTTACATTCCTCTTGAGAAGGTGTTACATGTGTATAATTTCAGGTTATTTCATAAGCACTTTTTCGCATTGTTTCATAGTAGTCATACTTACCACCTTAAATGCCTGTATAATATTCCTTTGAGTTACCATGTTTTCATTCCCCTATCACTGAGTTTAATTCCAGGTAGGTTTTTTTTTGTTATGGTTTTTAGTATTCTAATAAATATCTTTGTACAAATATTTTTTTCTGGGCAGAACTTCATTATTCCTTTGAGTTACTTTTTTTCAACAGATTCCACAAAGTACAACTCGTAGGCCAAACAGTATGAAGCATTTTTTCCTTTGGTTTTTGTTAGTTATTGAGTGCCTGATTATTTTGTTTGTTTTTTAGTTAGTCACCTCTGTGCTTCAATTTTGTTGTACTTATGACTTACAAAAACTTAAATAGTTCTTATTGCTGGCTACTGTGTTTCAGTATATATAAATCAGTCTCTCCTAATGTAACGAACTGCCATACAGTGGCAGGTCCGCATGAAGTTTCCATACATCCAGCAGAAACATTTTGTCAGTTTCTATGGGTAACTGTGCAGTGGGAAAATCTGTTCTGCAGGACCTTAAGGTAGAGCATCCCCTTCACTTCTCAGTTAAGAAAATGAAGTAACGTGGAGAGATAGCTCAGTGGAATAAGCACCTGCCTGGCAAGAAAATGAAGTAACAAATAGTTTAATAGTTGAAGACCACATATACTCTAATTGTCTCACAACATGGTTTTCTATCATGTGTATACAAAATATGTAGGTGCCAGCCCAATTCTTATGGTTTTACTCACATATATTAACATAAGTCAAAACAAAACTTCAAAGAACATAAATTAAATAAACAAAACTTTATTCTAATTTAATTCGCTGAAGCTAGTGATAGAGCTGCTTAATGATTATTTGGGTTGTGAGTAAATAATTGCAATTTTTAAAAATATACTGTTTAGATTTTTATCTATGGAACTCTGATTTTATATTCTGCATTTGTGTGTCCTGGAGATCCAGTATACCAGTCTTAATCCTTTTAAAAAGAAAATGATTTCTCATTTTATAGCTAGATCCCTGGAATATACCCTCTTATATCTGATTGCATAAACATAACTTAAAATTGAATGAGGTTCTCAGCATTCCACCCAAAGTAGCCCCTTTATTGTCATTGTTACCCCTGCTTTAAGACCAGGAATTATCCCCAGCCCTCACTTTGCTTTTCAGTATCTAGTTATTTCCAAGTCATGACTACAGTGTTGTCAGTGTTTTCCCCAACTGTTCTGTTTTCTATTACCACTGCCTTAGTCCTGTGACTCCAGACTACTGTAGCAGTCCATTCTGTCTCCCTTTAGTTCCTCTGTGTTTTGTCCTGTCTTTAAAACTATTTAAAATCCTCTGAAATCTGTTACCCAAATTGCAACTTAACTGCAGTTCCCAAAGACAGCAAATCAAAGTGGGTTTTCTTCATTGTTTCCTGTATGTGCTGTCCTGATTGCCAGTTTCTTAACCAACAGTACTTGTCCCACCTACCACCTTTCCCCAACCTGAGCCTAAACTCACCTCCTCCTGAACCTTTCCTATCTGTACCAGGTAGTGTTAATTGGCAACAGTTCCACTCCCCACATCCAAACAATACATGCCCCACTGTTTTATCATTTACTTTCTGTTTCTCTACCTGCATTAGAAGATCATATGTCTTTGATGGACAAGGAGTATTAAATCTCACAGTATCCCGCACTATGTTGGTAGGCAGTAACAGACTAGAGATTGAGGGGATGGACTCCGAGGAGACATAAATCTGAGTTGAATTCAGTTTCTGCCACTTGCAGGTATAGGACCTTCAATGAATTACCAAACTTGTTTCCTTATTTATACAATAAGCATGATTATAACCCCTCCACAAAATTTTTGAAAAGGTTAAATAAATATGTATAAAACGTGTCTAGCACAATGTCTAACATGTAATAAATACTAAATGGTAGTAATTATCATGCTAGCTGCTCAGTTCATGTTGTTCAGTCACCGTAATGATGACTAACATACAATCCAGGAATAATTCTCATCTGACAGATGACTATAAATATCACATGATAACAGTGTTGAGATGTTTTCTTACAGTTACCAATAGGCTTGCTGGAACTTGAATACAGGGCATTTGGGATTTGTTTGTCCGTTTTTTTCAACAAATGGAAATTCAGAAAATTCAGGATATTGTTTTGCTCATATGTAGTCTAACCTAGTGCAAAGAAGGAATTGCTGTCAGTGTGCTGTTGTATATTTAAGCCAAAACAAAAATCACCTTTTTTGTAGTAGATATTGACTCCATCCTAAGATTTTTGTTTTAAGGCTAAGGGTTGAATCCAGGGGTTCACATATGCCAGGTAGCAAGAAAGAAGAAAGACGTTGTTGCAGCACAGAATATATTCTCATATAGGAAGGATAAATTCTAAAACTAAAAATACTCACAGAAAGTTCTACATTGTAGAAAAGTCATCCTTCTGTGTCTCATGTATTCTATCATTTAAATGTAACTGAACCTCTTTCAGAAATTAAAGTAGGTAATAAAATCTAAAATTACTTCAAAAATTAAAATTATAGAGCAAGTACAAAAGATTTAAAAATTTGCACGTCTCTGATAGCAGAGTATTATAATACAAATGTTATAAAAAGAGTATTAAAGTATTGGTAAAGAATGCCTTGTTTATAAATTAATTAAAAGGCAAATATATTTAGCTGCAGAGTGAAAACAGCAAACCATACTATACCCAGATAATCAAGGATCAGAGTATTCTGGGGATTTCAGCAGCCATTCTCAAAGCTGGGGCTTGTGACACAACCGTGTCAAACAGAAGAGCTGTAGGAGTTGTAGGGTCCCACTGATACCGGTAGGAGGAACACAGGACACAGAACTAGTCACTAACATGCGTTTATTTTGTATCCCTTGTGTTTGCACTATCTAGGATAAAAACTAGTCCCTGGCCACTTGTTTGTTTGTTTCTCTTCTTCAACTATAAGGCATGAATTACAGTCTTTTTTTCTTTTTAAACAGGGATCACATGCAGTGGTCTGAAGAAGAAGCAGCAGCTGCCAGAAAAAAAGTAGAAGAAAACTCAGCTGTGCGAGTGGTGCAGGAAGAGCAAGGTAGCAGTGACACGCGGCTCCTGGAGCCCAGCTTCCCTGTTTGATCTCCTGCTTGTTCCATTCACACCCACATCACCACTTCTTCTCTGTCACTGCTTTTGAGAGTTCTTAGCTTTTGTCTAAGCCAATCAATCCACTCATTCTCTTTGGTAGAATTCCCAGTTCTTCTGGTATAGTGGGACCAAAATTAATGAAATAAATTATGTATTCACCCTATAATTGGTCTTTTGGTAGTCATATTGCTTTTTCTGGGAGTTACACATATGGGTGGCATTTTGAGCAAGATATGAAAATGTAACTTTAAAATCTTTCCCTTGCTATACTGCTGTCAGTATGCTATTGTATATTTCACTTGCTAGAAACTTTGAACAAATTCATAAACTTTGAATAAAAAAGATAAAGCTATACAAAACATTGCTGGTCTTTTAAGATAAAGTTTTAATAGGGATTGAAAGTACTCTTCTTAGAGACCTCTTATTTATACCTTAATTTAGGTAAGCTCTTGCCAGCAGTGCTGTGAAAAACTTGGCCTGTGCTGCTGTCAAAAAAACGAGAAAATGACAAGTGTTGGCAGGGACTTAGAGACATGGGAATGAGCCCTTGTGCACTCTTGGTGGGATTGTAAAGTAGTGTGGCCACCATGGAAAACAGTACAGAAAGTGCTCAAAAAATTAAAATTAGAACTTCCATATGATCTAACAGTTCACTTCTGGGTTGTATCCAAAAAGCTGAAAGCAAGATTGCAAAGAGATATTTGCATCTCCATGTTCATAACAGCACTACTCATGATAGGCAACAGAAGCAGTCAAAATGCATGATTGGGTGAATGGATAAACAAAATGTGGACTATACATAATGTGGAATGTTATGCTACCTAAAAAGGAAAGAAATCTTGTTACATATTAGAGCATGGATGAGGACATCGTGTTAAGTGAAATAAGTCAACCACAAAATGAATGCTACTGTATGATACCACTTATATGATAGCTAAAATAGTGAAACTCATAGGAACAGTAGTACAGTGGTTGCCACAAGCTAAGAGAAATAGGGAGAGCAAACTATTTAATGGGTTTAGAGTTATAGTTTGGCATGTTGGACACAGTCTGGAGTTATTTTACAACAGTGTGAGTACTTAATACTACTGGGTTATGTACTTAGAAATGCTCAAAATGTTAAACTTTATACTATGTGTTTTTGCTACAATGTAATGAAAGTACTTGTACATCTCCCAAAGGAAAGAAAGAAGAAAGAACCCCATGTCCTTCTCTATACATATCTAGGAACTCAAAGACACTGGGCCAGCTCCTGTACACTCTATATGAGATTTACCACCTTATTTTTCTAAAAATGACTTCTTGCTCAGAACATACTGGTTCTTTTTCTTTCCTTTTTAAAATTAATTTACTAAAGGACCAAGTAGAGAAATTTATACAGTTCAAAAATGAATTCTCAACGAAGTTCAGTGAATTTTCACCAAGTGAATACATCTGTGAGAATAGCACCCACATTCAGAAACAGAATAATACCAAAAACCTAGCAGCTTCCTTATTCTTGTTCCCAGTTACGGTACTTCTCAGACTCCTCACAGCTCATAAAAAGCAACCTTTATTCTAGTTTTTAATGTCATAGAGTAGTATGCCATAAAAGCCTTGTTCTGTCATTATCTTTTTTTCTGTTATCCACATAGCAACATCCCTGTAACCTGTGAGTAAAGCCACAGTCATTAAACTACAGCCCTTGGGCCAAATCTAGCCTGTTGCCTGTTTTTATAAATAAAGTTTTATTGAACACAAACATAACCACAAAATTCAGCAGTTACAACAGAAATTCAGTGGTCCCACAAAAACTAAAATAGCTACCAGTAATTATTTAGCTTTTATTCCTAGCTTGATCAGCTATCCTGAAACTCCCTAGGGAACAATATTTGCATTCCTCCTCTATGTAAGCCAAGCATAGTGAAAATGACTAATCCACTAGTAGTTCATTGTTGTCCTGATGGTGTTAGCCTTCAATGGAGACTGAAGTGTGAATCAGAGACATTAGGGGAGACTGAACTAGTGGCCTTACTCAATGAAGTAGCCTGCTGTAGTACCTTGATAACCTCTTATCCTCTGCATCATTTGCTGTTCCTTAGAGGTAATTCTCCTTCCTCAACCTAAGCTTTAGCATGTCCTGGGGGTGGACAGCAGAGAAGATCACCTGATCCATAGTGGACATTCTATTTTTATAGGCTCAAGCCATGCAGGCCCAGAGTGGAAAAGGCCAGGGAGTGTTGGGGTTGGATTTGAGGGTGCATACCAGTGGTGGTAGTGCCTACAGACCAGCCAGCATTGCATTCCTTTGCAAGAACTCTGTCACACTGTTTCTGAGGAAGTATAACTTTGCCTCTTTGCCAGCAGCTGCACAGACATATTTTCCACATTACTCAAGCTTCTGCTAGTGGCCACCTGGATGTGACAAAGAAAGTCAAGCCTAAACTAAATTAAAAGTTATCAGCCATTTTAATTCATTTCCAGGAAGTTAAAATTATCCATACTATATTTCGGATAATATGAAAAATGGAGGATTTTTTTCATCCTCTTTTGAATATTTCCGTTCAGAGCATAAATACTTGTAGATGAGCAGAGCTAATAATGTTCTCTTAAAGCGCTCTGTACGTGACTGCCTATTTTGTCCTATTTATGTTAACAATGAACTTGAGTGAAGCTAATGAGAAGGTTATTTTAGGGCCTCGGAAACCGCAGAAAAGGAAAATGACAGTTCCCACAGAACCATAGTGTGACCAAAATAGAAAGGTGGTGACTGGCCTTTCTGTGGAAGCAGGGAAGGCAGGGAGGAGAGGGCTGATGGTACCACTTTGAGGCATTTGATTTGCTTACTAGTAAGTCCACTCTTTTTCTGAAGCTCATTTCTGGCTGCTGTAAAGACACAGAATGGAAGATTCAATTTCAGAATGACTCAAAGAGGCAGAGATTTCTTCTGGGGCCCCTTTGCATCCCTGTAACACTACTCAGTACCGTGGACCTTGTGTGTCAGAGGGCCCCTGCACAGGGGGGCACATTATGAAGTGACCACCTTGCTATACTTAGATCAAGGTTGCCAGCAGGGTGGCGAAGGAAGAAAACTTGCTGTGTTGAGGGGCAGGACATCACAGTGAGAGCCACTCAGTACAGGTTCTGCTAGAGACTGTAGACTTCCCAGTGTGTGGAGGGCGGGGTGAGGTTTCTGACGAATCAAGGTGAAGAGGTTACTTAAAATCTCTGGTTCTGCACCTGGTGAGAACCCAAAGCAGGTCTTCACCTGGCTCTTCTGCCAGCACTTGTTAACCACCATCTTTTCTTCCCTAGGAGAGCCCTAAGTCTTTGAAAGAGCCACTTTTCTCTCATCACAGAGTACTCCCATATGCAAATCATTATAAAGCAGGAGCACTGTTTATTGACCTTATCTCTGTTAATGTCACTGGGAGGAAATACTGGTTGGTCTCCTGTGCTGGCCAACTCTGGAACATTGCTTTTGGTGTCTGTGTAGCTCGCTCTTCTATCACTTTCCTCCCCCTCTATTTACCTGTTGTCTTAGCTGTGGATGAGAACCAAGCCAGGAAACATCCTCAGAATCTGAAAATAAGAACTTACGCATCACAAATAATAGTCCTTTGGTGCAGTAGAGCCGACATCTCATTTCTGTGATTAAAATCTATAGCATCCAGGCTCTCGCCGGCAATATTTCTTTCAATTAGATTGCCCAGATTAATGATTTTTTAATTCCACATTTCCTTTTTGTAATTACTTTTCAATTTTATTATAGCTCATATTTCTTTTAAAAGCAGGTTAACTCAGAAATGAGAAAGATATATTTGGCAGTTTTTGAGTTAACATGATTATATTTTATAATTTCCTAAAAAGATCTCTAGTGTGTTATATCTCAGCCGGTTGTATAGCAAATGTAATGGGTTTTTAAAACTTAATAACAAAAGCAGCTGCTATTTCTATTTTAAAATATCCTTGTAAATAACTACCTACCTGGGGTAAATTATCTATGTCAACCAAAATAATAAGTCTCACTGTACTTCATCTTCTGAATGAATGTCTTACCACACAGGAGAATGTTTTGTGTGGAAAAAAATAGATTAAAGTTTTGTACTTATGAATGCAGGGAATTTGTTTATAAGATAGCTTTGGCTGTTTAAAATTTCATGCAGTGCTTTCAGCAATATACTTTTAATGTTGTAATTTTAAGAGTTTTCTTTTATTAGACAATGAACTTCATCAGTGACATGTGGAAATTTCCAACATAGAAAGCTCAGGTATTTTCATAATTGATGTACAAAAATAACTTCAAATTACTTTTTGTTACATGGCAACTTAGAATAAATTTTCATAATTCATATTAATCATATCATAGATGCCAGATGTATAAATGGTTTAATTCACTTTTTTAGTTATGATACTCAGGGTGATTCAGAGTGAATTCTGAATATTTAAGCAGAGTCAGTGTGCCATGCTCCTCCTCAGCGTTATAGAATTTAATAAGTGAATAATTGAGAGGTTACTTCATCTGGCTGTGGCCAAGCAGATCGCTACATCCTTTTACTGCCATTGGCATAGAGCAGTTATTTCTGAATTGGCAACTGTGCAAAGGGAAAAAATGTTTCTCTAAGAAAAAGTAATGATTCATATGCTTGTTAGTCAGTCAGGATCAAGACATTAAAGATTCCTCCATACAGGGCCTTTTTATTGACCTGAACTTGTAGAATTAACAGGTTGAGATTGATTTTTCACTTCAAATCAGAGAATAATTCCTCTAAAGCCCCTATTACCACCCATATTCATGGAGTTCAGGAGATTAAATCATACACTGAAGGTGTTTACTGTTGCCTGTTCATCACTATGAGGAGTTTGATTAAGCTTCTATGGGGGCTCGGAAGCTGGCACACAGTACTGGGATCTGTGAAATGGCCAGCACTGATTGGAGACACTAGTAAAACCATAGCCTTACAAGGCCACACACATGCCAGCCCATTGGTGCAGCTGCTTCTCTGCTTCATCCCTGACCCATGAGTTCATCTATTCTCATAGAACATTTTATGTTTCTATCATTTATCATAATTTCATCATATAAGATTGCACGGTTTATGTTTTATGTAATTCAAAGAACAGGATTTAATTCTATGTTTCTGAACTGTTCTAATGAAGATTAACTCCAGTCAGCATTATTTTTATAATAACTTACACTGATTGTAAGTTACATTGAGGTTTCAGTTTCAACTTGATACTTCATAACTGAAAGTAAGAATCAGAAAAATAAATTATTTGCAGAGAGATTGTGGTAGGGATTCATGGTGACTTTGTATAGGGAGATGGAGTCATGTAATGGTTGAGAGCACAGGCTTTAGAGTGTGACAGACTTGGTCTAGGTTCTCATTCTGTTCTTTCTAACTAGGTGACCTTGGGGAAATCTTCAACCCTTCTCTTGAATTTCTTTATCTGTAGATTGGAATAACATTTTCTAAGCAATATTAGTAGTATTAAATGAGAAAAATTTCAAGTCAAGCATTTGACATAATGCCTAACACATAATAAACATCAAATCTATTATTACTGTTATTTTTAATGCTGTAGTTACTGGCATATCTTGTAATTATTGCTTTCTTTTAACTTTTGAATGAATTACTTGAAAATGACTTGAAAGCATAGACATATTAGCATACCTTGACTAATGTTATCTAAGAGTAATTGAGTCCTTGTTTAAGATTATATAGGCTAGAGTTAAATTTAGATGCCTTGATATATTTGTTATCTGAACCAGATTGCAGTCAAATCACTATGATTAGTTTTCTTTATAAATTATGAAGATTAGAACAGTAGTAAAGGGTCATGTTTAAAACAGAAATCTGACCCACAAGACTATATTGTTTGCAGAACTGATACTGTTTATTCTCTTCAGATTCATGATATAATATGAAAATACATAGAATTTTTGGATCTTAAATAGACTGTAGAGATAGTTATAATTCAATGTCCTCATCAAATGAGGAACTTCTATAGGAAAAATGAAGAATTCGTCCATGATTGCTATTTTTTGTAAGATGTAGAGATAAGAACTACCTAATAAAAACTCCAAAGTTTTTGTGATTTTTATAAAAGGAGTAGAAATTTTAGAGATATCATCAGTGCCTTTAACTGTTGTGCAGATGTTTTTTCTTAATATTATTATCTTTTATTTTTAAATTGACACATAAACTTACCCTGTTTCAACATGCGTATTTTGCTTGCTCATTCCCATGTTACTGGGCATTTGAATTATTTCCTACATTTTTCCTCCCTTGTTTCTTTTTTATTTTTTGGTGTCTTAAGATAGGATCTTACCAATTAGCTCAGGCTGGTCTTGAGCTCACTGTGTAACCCAGGCTACACAGTGATCCTCCTCCCTCACCCTCCTGCATATGAAGATTGTAGATGTGTGCCACCATGCCTGGCCACTTTTTTCTTTTATATGTAGAATGTCTATGTATATTTTTATTTTTTATTTTTTCATTTATTATTATTTGAGATAGGGTCTTGCTATGTACTTCAGGCTGGCCTTGAACTCATTAGGTATTCCAGGTGGCCTCAAACTCATGTGTGATACTCCTGCCTTAGCCTTCCAAGTGCTGAAATTACTGGCATGTGCCACCACACGTGGCTCTTCACATTTTAAAAATCATGTTACTCCCTTGCTTCCCTACACTGCCCATGATTAATTACTAGGGAACGATACCCACAAATTAATCAAGGTAGAGCATTAAATTCTACTTACTAGTTATTAGGCTCAAGTTCACTTCACAAGTAGCTTATTACTAGAAACCCACATACTGGAGACTTGACTGTATGAGGTCTCCTTAGCTTTAAATGTAGGCCTTTTGGCTGCTTTTTATTAGGCAAAAATCTTTTACCTTCCTGGAAAGAGTTACAAAGAGAGGTTTTAAGGTAAGAGAAGAAAAGACCATTCAGGAAGGCCCTTAGAAAACTTGGCAGTTTCTGATTGCTCCTGTGTCAAATTTCAGAATATTTTTTTTTTGTTTTTCTTACTGTATGTTAGGTATATTTCCAATTGTTAAAAGTAAAGATAGAACTATTTTCAAAATATACATTGTAGGTTAACCATAAATAGACTCCTTTCTATTGTTGTAGATGAGAACGTACTTTAGGCTTAACATCACACAATTCTTTTGTTATAAAGACCCTCTTTTATTTCTCAGCCCTAAATACAGATAGGAGTTTCTGTCTTTATAGCAGTCCTGCTGCTGGAGACAATTCAGCCTTGATGGAAGGAAAATCTTGTGGCTACATAGATGGAGAGCTGTGATACAAGGGCATAAGGATAAAAATGGAAAGAAAAAAGGAAAACTATAAGGGCTTCAGGACAGGGCTGTGTAACAAAGATGGAATCTGATGGCAGGCAGCCTCTTGTTCTAAGGGTAGAAGCTTCTGTAAAATTATCAAGGAAATGAATTCTTTTTGGTTTTGGTTTTAGTTTTGGAAACAGTAGTAAATTCACATAGATCATAGTTCAAATGAAAACACTCCTTGAAAGTGTGGTCTCCAGCTGCTCCATCCCCCTCCTGAGAGGCAACCGGTGTTACTCACAATTAGATTATCCTACCATAGGTGTTTTGTACAATGTGGGTGTCCATGCACACGTATATTCCTGTGTATATACACTCATATACCTTCCTTCCCCCTTCCAACACTAAATCTTGGAAATTATTCTATCTTCATTAGAAAGCTTTTACATTCTTTAAAAGTACTTTTTAAATGTCATGATTCCGTACTGAGTAGAAGTAATTCTTAATCCACAGATTAGGCCTAGGGATTAGGCTTTTACATAGTAGAGTTAACATTGGATGAATGAAGGAGTGAATTATTTTATTTAAAGTACATATAGGAAGAGGAGAAAGGCTAAGAAATGACTGAAGCTTTGAGACAAATAATCTAACACTGGTGTTAGCCCAGAGCGACCTCACAAAGTCATTCTTTTTAAGAAAGCATCAATAAAAAAAAAAGAAAGTGTCAATAATTCTCTTTAAGGTTTCATATTAGAAGTCATAGAAAGAGATACCTTTGGAAGTTGGAGAATAGTTATAGGTAACCCCTCTGCTTCAGGAGTCAGGAGATAACATCTGGTGCCTTTTTGATTGGGCCTCTAAATCAGAGTAAGTGGATTCAGGTTCTTCAAATATAAAAGAAGGGGCTTGGAGTACACTAGTGAACCTTGCAGCTCTAATACACATTTCTAAGTTCTCTTCTTGATCACCAATTTGCACATTTGTCATATTTTTAGTGTCTTCAATATGCCTGCTGTATTTCTAGAGACTTAAAACATGAAATGTCTTTTCTATGAGATAATAAAAAGCCACAAAAATTATTGAGGAAAATGTAACTAAGATTCCAAGATTTAAACAGTAAAAAGTGGTTTACAGCAATTATATTCCTCACAAAAATGGATTGGCTAAACAAGAATATAAAGGCAGATTTATGGAGATAGGACCTCAAAAACCCACATACTTTTCTTTTGAGCTAGGCCAGACCAGTCTTGAACTTACCGTGTAGCATAGGCTGGCCTGGAAATAGCAGTGCTCCTCTTGCCTCAGCCTCCCAAGTACTGCGATTGTGGGTAGGTTGCACACTGGGCAGCAGAGCCATTTTGAAGAGAATTAAACCTTTTATCAGATAAAGGAAATTACTGTAATATTAAAAATTACTCAACATTAAATACAATTGTTGATAATATATTCACATACTTTAAAATATTTATTTTATTTGTTTAGTGTGTGTGTGTGTATGTGTGTGGTACCAAAGATTGAACTCAGGACCTTGTGCTTGCCAGGCAAGTGCTTATTCTACTGAGCTATCTCCCTGG
>NDGM010950867.1:0-10088 GCA_002564305.1 Octomys mimax | reverse complement strand
TTATGTTAGAAGACTTTTGCATGTAGGTGTGCAGGTGTGTGTGGTTCATTCTAGATGCCACCCCCTGGGTCCGCCATGGGGCTACTATTGACTTTCTAAAATAAACCTAGAGGTTTTCACACTTCACCCGATGCTCAAGCAGTTCAAGTAATGCAAGCATTTCTGGTCCTGGATGTTAGGATAGGACAACTGTGTAAGTCTTCTTGAACTTAGTGGAAGGGGCACGTTTGTATGGCTTTAGACAAATCACCCTAAACCTCTCAGACCTTGGTTTGCTAAGCTGTGAACGGTGGCGCATGTGTGTGCACAGTGAGTGGGAGCAGGTTAAATAGCCTGTTTCAGGTCCTGAAGCTCAGAGGAAAGAGTGGAAAGACTGAGGTGCAGGCCCAGAAGGTGACAGTGGAAACAGAGGCTGGACACTGTCTCTGTCAGCACAGGGCTCTGGGCAGAGCCCCCTCCCTGCCAGCGCCACCTCCTGTGAGCAAGGTAGTTGGTCCCCTCTTGGCCCTCACCTGGTCCTATTGAGGTTGGCTTTTAGAGTTGGGTCGGAGCAGGTGTTGAGGGGCACCAGGAGACAGGGTGGCAGCCCCTCATGCCTTACCTCTGCTCCCCAAGGCTGCACGCGAGGTTCTATGAGCTGGCCCCCAACCTGGTGCCCATGGACTACAGGAAGAGCCCCATCGTCCATGTGCCCATGAGCCTGATCATCCAGATGCCAGAACTCCGGGTATGTGCATGCCCTACAGGTAGGCAGGGGATGGGCATCTGCACCCAGGGTGGGCAGCATCAGGCAGCCCTGAGCTCCTCTCTTTGTGGTTATGTGGCACTGGGCAGATGTCTGGACTTCTCCACCTCTCAGTGGGACCAGGTTCATGGTGTGGAGAGGGGAAGTGCCCAAGGACAGGAGCCACAGGCTTTGTCCTTGAGTTTCTGGGTTGCCTGAGCTTGGCTCACAGTGAGCTGGCTAAGTGCTGGCAAGTAGGGAGGAGGGAGGCTGGCAGAATGGGCCCAAGTCATGGGGCATCAGAGAAGGGTGTTGATCTCCAGCCTTCAGGGGCAGGAGGTGGCTTGGGACGCAAGCCTGGTGCTGGCACTCACTCTGTGTCTCTTGCTGTGCATCTGGGTCTGGTATTTGACCTTTTATGGCCCCGCTTTCACCTCTGCCTCCCTGGGTGTTGGCTTTCTTGTGTGGAGGGGATGTTTCTATGCTGCTTCAGGATGGATCCTTGCTCCTGCCTCAAGGAGGCATGACTGGAGCACACAGAGGCCCCGTGTGACTCCTCACCCTGCCAAGCTGTTGCCCACCTGCATGTGCTTAAGCTCCTGGAGTCCCTGACAACCCAGCTGAGAAGATACCCTCACTGTTTCCATTTTTCAGAAGGGAAACCAAAGTGCAGAGGGTTGGGCCATGCGTCTGAGACGATGCATGCTATAGGCTCCAAGCCCACTGCCTCGTCAGCCCCGTGACAGTGACAACTGTGTTGTCCTCTTCAGGAGAACCCTTTTAAAGAGAGAATCGTGGAGGCCTTCTCTGAGGATGGCGAGGGGAACCTTACCTTCAACGACTTTGTGGACATGTTCTCCGTGCTCTGTGAATCAGCACCCCGGGAGCTGAAGGCCAACTATGCCTTCAAGATCTACGGTGAGGGCCCGGTGTGGGGGGCCTGTGCTGAGGACACAGGGATGTCCAAGGACAGGGACAGGAAGCTGAGCTGCCTTCTGAGTGGTGGCTGTGTTAAAGTCTGGCCATGAGGACAAACCACCCTGGGAGACAGTCTTGGTTGGTGTGAGGAAGAGACAAATGCGGTGATATTGGGTTAGGATCTAGGTCTGAAGAGCTGTGTCCCCTGAAGACACAAGGTGGCATCCATGGCAGAGAGGGTACCCTTGCAGACCCAAGGAAGCAAGATGGTGAGAGCTCAGGGGAATGGGAGAGGTTGAGGCACGGAGTGAGGGAGTCCAGAGTGGATTAAGCTGTGGGGACCCAGCTAGGAGCCAGCCTTGCACTCAGGGGCCTGGCACTGCAGGGCTCCTGGGAAAGAGAAGCTATATTATGGAAAAGTCACGTGGCCCTGTGGAGTGTGGGAGCCAGAAGGAGGCCTAGCCCAGTGGAGAGTTAAGGCAGCAAAGAGGCCCCCAGGACTGTACATCA
Source organism: Octomys mimax (assembly GCA_002564305.1). NCBI lineage: Eukaryota > Metazoa > Chordata > Mammalia > Rodentia > Octodontidae > Octomys > Octomys mimax. The sequence continues at coordinate 7,936 of NDGM010950867.1, read as the reverse complement.
TTTCATGGCCCAGTCCTCGTCCTGCCTCTCACATGCCAACAGGTGGCGCTGGCATGCCGTGATTCCTCCAGCCAGAGGGCGGGAACTTGACACTCAGCTCACCCACTGAAGGCTGTGGGCCTGATGTGCCCTCTCAGACATGGACACCAAAGCTCAGAGAGGACAGGGCCTTCTGGAGCCCTGCCAAGCCTCCTATCCTCAGCACCTTGGGCAGCTGTGACCTCAGGGCTATCTACATTTATTATGATGTTTGCTTCAGAGGATTTTGGCTTAGCTTTGTCATTTGTGTTTGTATGTCAGAAAGCCAGCACCTGTGTGTCTACCCAGCATAAACCATGCTGCATAGATCATGCTGAGAACTTCTTGAATTCTATTATCCCTTGGCCTCAGCCCCAGGGGTGCTTCTGGGAAAGGCTGTTACCATCCCGAGGGGAAGTGCAGGATACATCATGTAAAATAGGCAGAGGAACCAGCCCACCATCTGTCAGAGACCCTCCTGTGTGCCCACAAGGGCAGAGGTGAACCCATCTCACACCTGTCTCGGAGGTCTTCACAGCTAGTGCTGAGATGGGTGGGTGGTACTGGGCACCCTCGGATGCTCAGGTCCAGCGTGGACTGAGGATCTGACCTCGGCAGGTCCTGTCCCTAGAGTAGTTAAATGAGCAAGGACACACAGTGCTCACATAGCAGTTACCATCTTTATCACTACCATTCACATCTCTCAGCCTAGCGGGCAGAGGAGCACAACAAAGGGGTCCTCATATCTAGAAGCTTCTCCTGGGGGTTGCTGTTGCTGGACGAGGCCTGATGCAGGAAAGCTTGTGCAGAAATCTGGTTTTAGGCTGAGTGTGGTGGAAAGGCATCAAAGCTTGCTGTGATATACATGCCTGTGATATACAAGCCTGGTATACATGCTTCAGTCCATGATCCTCTCTGCTCTGCTTGAGATGGTAGTGCGACCTTCAGCCCAGTAGAATGAAACCATGCTCCCTGCTCTGTGTGTACAGAGCCAGTTGTGTACCCCCTCTAAGGAACTTCTGCTTCTCCTATCATGACTTTTCTTTTTAACTGATAGATGGAATTGCGTGTATGCACTGTGGACAATGTGATGTGTTATTAATTAGCTGCAGGTGTGTGACTTCAGGCCCTTCTGTGCCATGGTTCCACTCAGGGAACGTGATTCAGTCCAATAGACCCCCAGGCAGAGTCCCCACTGCCTCTCTGCCCTTGACTCAGCCACTTGGCTTAGAATTTGGGCCTTGGCGTTTTTCACTCTAGAAGTCCACTGGGGTCAGGCCAGGGGTCCAAGGTTCCCAGCTTTAGGCTGTTGGTGTATACACACTCATGGGGTTTGTAGGTGCTCTGAATACTGATGTGTCAACCGTAGTTATTGAAGATATGCCTGTGGGTGAACCCTCTTGGTCCCCAGGGTCCCTGGAGTGTGCCTGAAGATTTCCTGGGAATGCCAGGGGGTGGTGCAGAGTCAGTGTCGCTGACCAGATACAAGGGTAACACAGGGCAGGACTCCTTGGGGTACTGGGGGACCCAGCCCTAGATTGAATATCTCTACTAGCACCTCCCTTTGGGCCTGCAGACTTCAACACTGACAACTTCATCTGCAAAGAGGACCTGGAATTGACTCTGGCACGGCTCACCAAATCGGAGCTGGATGAGGATGAGGTGGTGCTGGTGTGTGACAAGGTCATCGAGGAGGCTGACCTGGATGGTGATGGCAAACTGGGCTTTGCTGACTTTGAGGACATGATCGCCAAGGCCCCTGATTTCCTCAGGTACTGCCAGCCTAGGGCTCAGGCAGGGTATGCCAGGAAGCCACTATCAGAGGGCAGCCCATCTCAGGGGACAGTGGGAAGTATGGGTGGTGTGCACAGGGCAGGAGGTCACACGCTAGGCCCTTGGAAGGCCAGGCTCTCATAGAAAGGATGAGGACCCTAGAGGCTCCTGATTACAACTGGAGGCTGGAGTTGCCAGGGGTTCCTCTGGCTTCCCTTCTTGGGGTGCTTAATGGCCCCTCTGTGTGGCTTCCCTAAAGCCAGACTGGCTGGGACTGGGTTAGTTCTTGCCTAGGAGGCTCTTCCTGGCCTATGGTGGCCTCTCACCCCCTTGGCCTTTCTGTCTTTCCAGTACTTTCCACATCCGTATCTGAGGACCCTGTGGAGGGCCTGGAAGCCTACCATCTTTAACGCTGTCTGCAGGGCTGTGGCCCCAGCCACTCAGGAGAAGAGCCGTGGCCCTGGGTTTACGCCATCAACATCAAAAGATAACTTTAACCAGGGAAGAGGGTGTGATGTGATTCAGCCCAGGGCCTCTGGTCCCTCTGTGGGTCTCCTGTTCTCCTGGGAGGAAAAGGCACAAAACCTAAGGGGAGGTGATAGGGTCTCAGTTGTCTGTGTGCTAGGCAGACTCCCCAGTTGTCCAGTGAGAAGCAGGGGGAACAAAGAGGTCAGGGTTTTAACAAGCTATGCAATTTTACCCCCAATCCCAGGCTGCACCTTGCCACCCTTCCACTCTTTCCAAGGCAGAAAGGTGTGATCAGCCGTCTAAAGGGCTCCATCCTTGTCTCTTCCTGGTGTGTGAGTTCCTCCCAGGCCAAATTGGCTGGTGTGTGCTGACCATAGATTTGTGAACTGTAGTAAACACTGTGTCCTGTACCTCTGTGTCTGCTGACTTCAGAAATGACTCGTGACACCTATGTTTCTGGTACTATAATCCACATGGGCACAGCTCCCTGGTGCAAGGTTAAGCTCCACCTCTCCAAGCACTAGCTTTGGTTTCAGCATGATGCCCTGGGGAGAGACATCCATCTCGATCCTCCCACCCTCAGGAGGTAGGGACTCTCAGGACCCTGATTTTTGGAGGGAGAAGTTGCATAGCCAGGCACAATTAACTGTGCTCCAAGTGAATTGTTCCCAGGATAGGGGAGGAGGGAGAATACCTGTGATCTGTCTGGAGATGTCAGTTCTGGACACTGCCCCTAGTTGTCACCCTTATAGAGGTGGGGACATGTGGGCAAGGGGGGCAAGGGACAAAATAGGAAGGATCCCAGGCAGAGCTAGCATGGCCCGAGGGAGTGGTGGGAGCAGGAAAACTGAGCCCTGTCTAGAGCTTTGCCCCGGCAGGAGTCCTTAGCTCCCTGGAGCAAAGCTACCAGGTGGGGCTGGGCTCCTGGTCAGACTAGCTAGAGGCAGAGGGCTCACCCAGGCGGCCTGGCCACACAAGGATGGCACCCAGAATTCTCTGGAAGGCTGCAGATGGCACCACTGCTATGTTCCCGATTAGCCCTGGAATGAGGAGCCTTTCTAGAGGGCTTTTGCTTTGCAGTATGGTCCCAAACCACTGCACCTGCACCAACGGGTATGGTTTTTCTATAGCATGAAGGGCTTGGGCTAGGAGCATCTGGATTTGTCCAGCTGTGTCTCAGGCTGGGAGGAGGGAAGCCAGGAGGAGCTTGTGAGTGGGTGGTGGGCCCCTGACCTGTTCTGAGATCAAGCTGTAGCTTCAAGGCCAGGCCTTGCTGCTGTGTCCCTTCTATGGGACAGAAGAAAGGCAGCTCCTGCCCGTCTTCCTTTCTGGATCCTGAGCCAGGAAACCGTACAATGTCCTTTGTCCATTAGGAAGGTGTCTGTCCCAGCCCAGGCCTGGCACTCCTCAGTGAGCTCCCATCCCGTCTTGACACAGTCTTCTGGAAAGTAGGATGCTGACCCCAGCCATAGCCAATCCCTCTCTTCAGCCTTTTCTGTCCTCTGTATGCTTGGGAGACACCAGGGAGCAGGACATGTAGGCACACAGGTTGGAGAGGTCTCTCCAGGCAGGAACCCAGGTTGCATCTCTGAGCTTGGTCCACATGGTTTGTTGGGTTGAGGATTCCAGGGTACCTTCAAGTGAGTGAAGGGCTTAGATGACCCAAGCATAGCGTAAGGGCCAGAGAACCCTGAGGCGAAGCCCTCTTCAGAATCTGTGCTTCTTGTCCGCAAAGAAGAGCCTCCGGAGCTTGTCAGGCTGCAGGAGAGAGAGAGAGAGAAACTTGGAGTTAGGGACTTTGGGCATTGGCCTGGCAGGGGACCCACGCCTAGGATATGAGCTTGGGCTGGAATATTCCTGACTACTCGCTCAAGCCTTTCCCAGTGCCTGAAACTCTACCTCACACTCCAGATTAGCAGGAAGATTTCTCCCTCATCTGGCTACAGAGGGAGTGGAGAAGGAAGAGCGTGAGAAGAAGAAGCCAGTAATCCCAGCACTCAGGAGACTGAGGCAAGAGGATCACTGCAAGTTCAAAGGCCAGCCTGGACTACATATCAAGACCTTGTCTCAAAAAAGCCCAATACACATACAAAAGAAGAAACAGAAAGTGACAGTGCGCCTCACCTGACCTCCTTGCAGGGCCCTGGTCTCTGCTAACTCTAGAACTCACCACCCTAGCTGGAGGCCAGGAGTGTACTCTGGGCCACTCACTGTATTTGGGACAGGAAATGGTGCTGCTTCTGGGGAAGCACAGGCTAGGATGTGGCTTCTGAGGTCCTTAAAGGACTCTGGTTGTGAGAAGGTTGGACCTTAGGGGCTGCTGTGTGCGAGTGTAGCCAAAGTGTGGCCTGAACAGGAAGTTGGTGAGCTTCCTCCAGAGGCCTCACACCTGGGAGGCTGTCACTGCTTGGTCAGGCACAGAGGTTTTGAGTGCCCCAGACCAAGGCTCTGCCAGTGGGGGGTGGCCTCTCAGTGCCATTGTTGTCCAGGTGCAGGCAGAGTAAGGAGTGGGGTCCTTGCTTCCTGTGAATCCTGGCCAGCACCACCTGGACCTCCCTGTGCCTTCCTGACCCCTGCTCGCTGTCTTCTCAGAAATCCTCAGAGATGATAAACCTATTCATTGCTAAGCCCAGAATGTGACAGAATGCCTGGCTCTATTCCCTACACAATAGCCTCAGGACACATCCAGAGGTAGCAACCCATTTCAGAGAAGGAAATAGGGTCATGAGGAGGGTCTCCAGTGAGGAACACAGGCTGCCTTGCTCCATTTGGTTTTTAGACAAGCCAAGAACAAATTGCAGGGGCTGGCGAGATAGCTCAGTGGACTACTTAGGCAGGTGCAGGGACTGCTGTTCAGTCCCCGGTACCACAAGCCACACTATCCCCCGCCTCCAGGGCAGGTTGAGCTGAGCAGTCACGGTGTGGTGGTGCATGCCTGTAATCCCAGTACTGGGGAGGCTGACAAGCAGGAGGATCACTATGAGTCCGAGCTGCATAGTGAGTGAAACCCTGCAATAACCAAATACATTTAAAAAAAAAAAAAAAAGAACAAATTGCAGCATTTGAGATGTACGACAAAAAGTACTTGTTTATCTGAAATTTAACTGGATGCTCTGTGTTTTCTCTTGGTAATTATGGGGAAAATGTTCTACCCAAAGTTATAAGCACAGTGGGGAGGTTGGCCATAATTAAGGTGAAGGGCTCCTCTTCCTTTCTGAGGCTCCAAGACCCTTTCAGAGACTGAGAGAAGGCCAGAAGCCCATCTGCTGCAAAAAAGCTGTGGATCCCAAAACCCCCTTCTTATACCAAATCTAGTAGTTGCTCCCCCCTCGCCTCTCCAGGCAGATGCAGGGCTGGAAAATCTCTGGGCAGAGATGTTGACCAAACCTGCCCATGCCTGAGATGCCCCCAGGGTCAGCAGTCCCCCTGCCCACAGAGCACACCTTAGGTGTCTGTCCAGGCTCCTTGCTCCTGGCTGCTGGGATTTGCTCGTAGGGGTTGCCTGGCTCTGGGAGCCCTGAGATCCTCTTGTAGCCACTGTTTATGGGCTCCGACAGTGTGCTGTACACAGGACTGGCCCCAGGAAGTGGAAGCCTAGCTGGGCCGCCCTGGCAGGCCGGGATCTGCTCGTAGGCCCTATCTTCCTGATCATCTGTACTGTGGGACTCCTGCAGGAGAACTCTCATCCCAGTGAGATTCGAGGCAACAGTGAAGCTGCCCTGGGAGCAGAGCAGAGCCTCATGACTCAGTTGTAGAAACCTCTGCCTCCTTGTAGTAGCCCAGGATCCCTGGGTTTCAGAGCTGGGAGGTAGGAGTGGCCCCCAGGAGATGGGAGGTGTTTTAGGGCCCTGGTTGAGGTTCAGCCCTGAGAGGGCAGGCCCCAGGTCATCAGGTCTGTCCTGAGCTCCATCCAAAAGTCTCTGCAGGGCCTTCCCGCCTGGGGGACAGGTCTGGCTGGACATGGCTGGCTCCAGGCCCACACGTGGCTGACTCGTCTTCCTCAGGTCCGCATAGATGAGGTCACTGGGGCTGGCAGAAGACTTATCCAGGAGGGTGGCACTCCTCTCAGGGAGGAGAGGCATCCTGCTGTGGGCCTAAGGAGAGAGACGGAGACTATCTTAAGGACATCCACTGTAGAGATGTTCTCAGGTCAGCTGGTGTCTCTTAGATTTACCCAACTGTTAAAGGCAAGGGTGGGAATGGTACCAGGATCTGCGCCAGCCCTTGTACGCTGAGACTCAGCATGGACCTTACTTGGTGTTCAAGGACTTGGGTCTCCCAACCTTGCCCCACCCTGCTCTTCTAGCCTCTGGTTCATAAGTCCTTGGGAGCCTCTGAACCCCCACTCAGTGCCCAGCTCCCTCCTGCCACCCAATTCATTGCTTGTAGCTACTTCTAAGTATATAGGGGAGCACCAGCTATTTTACAGTCTTGGGTGCTGAGAACTCCGTGGTGAGCAAGGCCAGCACTTGGGAGTTTACATAGAATCTGGCTCCATCGTATGGTAGAGTAGGGTGTGATTACTACATGCTGATGGGTCACAGGTGGCATCAGGTCATGGTCAGTGCTGAGAATGGGCCAGAGAGAGTGATGGGGGAGGAGGATGTTTTCTGAAGTGTTAAGTGGCCTTTCTGAGGAGGAAAATGTGGAGAGGTGGAAGGTTTTGAGAGTGTGAGCAGGTAGATGGGAACAGTGTGCCAAGACAAGGGCACCCCAAGGCCAAGGCCTGCCACGGGAGAAGCTGGGCAACCTCAGGGAGGACCTGGGAGCCAAGGTGGCCTTCAGTGAGGATGGGGAGGGAGTGTACACTTGCTGGGGCTCCCACGCTCTTGGGGAAGAGTCTAGAAAGTGTTCTAAGTGGAGAAGTTTTGGCAGATATTAAGGAGGTGCTCTCAGTCCCTCCTGTAGGGTGCTGAGGGGAAACAGTACTGATCCCTGGGTACCCCACTTTGCCGTTCACTGGAGACATTCGGACTTTTCACATCTATTCTCATTCATGCCTCCAAGAAGATCAAAAATAGTAAACTGAGATTCAGAGGGATTGTGTGGGTAGCTCAGAGTTACACAACCCCAAAATACTTGAATCCAGGTGTGACACACATCTGGTAAACCAGGGTCAGGCATGACGTGATTGGCTGCCAGTACTTCTGGCTGAGGCTGCGTCTCTGGCCTGATGCTCACTCTGTGACTGAAAGGACAGCCAGGCATAGCACCTATATCTCCATTCTGGCAGCCCTCCCTCGCCTCAAATCTCCTCACCTCAGTGCTGTCCTCTTTGGCCAGGTCCCAGGGACCTATGTCTAGGATCTTGTTTGTGTGCAGGAAGGAGCTCCGGGCCTTCACAGGGACATGGGAGCTGGCAGCCTTGTCAGGTACCGTGGTGGGGGATGTTGCTGCTGGCTGGTTGTCAAGGCCCAGGTTGGTCTGGTGGATGCCCAGGGTGATAGCGTCATATAGATCGTGGTCCTCTGGCTGGGGCAGTAGGGACACAACATGTTCAAGGTCACATATTTCTCAATGGCTTCCAGCAACTTCCCAAGGATGGTTTCCCAGGTAATGAGATATCTCTACCTGGCCCCTGACTTCAGGGAAGATGTTGTAAGTCCCCTTTTCATTTTTTTTAATGAGCAGAATATATTTATTGAGAGAAAGAAAGCTCCTGTCCCGAGAGAGGGAC
>NDGM010950866.1:0-25434 GCA_002564305.1 Octomys mimax | reverse complement strand
ACACACAGACACACACAAAACAAATAAATAAATACAAATTTAAAAATAAAATAAAAAATGTAAATATATATATATATATATATATATATATACAGAATCGGTTAAGTAAGATGAGGTCAGACTGGATTCCGGCTGTCTCCAGTCCCAGATGTGTGGAGTCCTTGTAAGGAGACAGAGATGCAGGGCCAGGGCACAGGCACATGCACAGGGGCTCGTGATGGGGGTGACACATTCACAGGCTGAGGTACAAGGGCTGTCAGCAGCCTCCAGCAGCTGGAGAGAGGCAGAAACAGACTGAGCCGGGGCACCTGGAGGAGCTGGGCCTGCAGCTGCCTGGCCTGGGCTCCGGCTCCCAGGCTGGGGAAGAGACTTCTTGGCTGTTTTCAGCTGCCCCATTTGGGTCCTTCCCCACCACAGCTGCAGAAGCAGACACCCTGGGCTCCCAGAACTGCAGTGTGCCCCCAGGGAAGCTAGGAGGGGCTCTCCAGGCGCCCCAGGGCCCTCCTCTTCTAAAATTACACCTGTCCACCTGTGCTCAGCCTGCAGCCTCAGGCCCAAGCATTTTGCAGCCACACAAATGATGTCCTGGAAGAGTCCCTGCACATGGACTGGCCAGCAGTGCTCAGCCGGAGGCCAGGAAAGCAGCCCAGCAAGGCCTGGCGTCCCCCTGCGGCCTCTGCTCTGACCGCCCCGTGGGCTGGGACTGGAGGCCCAGGGCTGCGCAGAGGCCGCAGCAGCGAGCGGGGACTCCCTTGCACCTGTCAGCAGCTGAGCGTGACTTAGCTGATTGTGCCCCTCCCCGGCTTTCCGGGTGGTGGGTGGACTTCCAGCTTTGCTCCCCGCCCTGGGTCTTGGAGGCCCCAGAACGTGGGCAGGGTCCCGGGTCAGCACCACCTCCCGCTGCTCTCCCTGGGTGGTCTCCTTAGTTCTTCACCCACCCAGGACCAAGGATACCCCCCAGCCATTCACCCTGAGAGTCACAGAGTTAAGGCCTGGGGCACTCAGGGGAGGCCCCCTGTCCCAGCACCCCAATGGGGGATCTTGCTCAGCACCTCGCACCTGGCCAGCCAAACGCCTCAGGCCTGGTACTCCCCCTGAATTAACTCCCTGCTAAGGCCATTCCTCATTTCAATGTCAGCGCCGTCTGGACGCTAAGGCACCAGGACTGCAGGCTGGCCAGACCCCAGTGTCACAGCTGCCCGCGTGCACCAGCAGGCCAGGGCTCTGAGGCTGGCCCGGGGAGCAGGCAACGCCTGAGCCAGGCTGAACACTGGCCCTGTGAGGAGGATGAGGTGACCAGAGGATACCCAGGGCTGCCCACTCCACCCTGTCCTCAGGCGCAGTGTCCCCAGCACCCGAAGCCACGTGAGCCTTCCTGCCCAACTCTGTGCCTGGCTGAGATTCGGGGCTTCACAGCCTGAGGTTCCCTCTCGGACACCTCCAGTCCAGAGCCCAGGGCATCTTCTCCCTCCCGCCCCATGCAGAGGCCTGATACCCTCCTGTTCCTTCTTCACAGACAGCCCTGGAGGGAGCTGGCTGCTTCAGAGGGCACATCCCGGCTCCCGGCTGCTCTCCCCCACAGGCAGCCCCTCATCCCCCCAGGCTGGGGATCATCTAGCAAGGAGGAGTCATCTCCTGAGGGGCAGTGGAGGCAGACATAGGACAAACGCGGATTTGGCACGTCAGTCCACGAAGTGAGCTGTGGGGAGCTGGAGGGAGGGTCCACGGGCAGAACGCCTCCTGGGCCCCTGAACGTGGCTCATCCACTCTGCTCACGACAGCCTGCAGGACCTCAGAGTTGGTTCAGCCCTGGTGTCTGCAGGCCTCCTCTTTCTCGGCTGTTCTATGTACATGGGGCGCTGGCCTCTTGCTCACCCCAGCAGGATTGTACGGACCATCAGCGCTGCCCCCCACTCCCTGCTCTGCCGACCTAAGAGCAGCACACAGATGTGCCAGGACTGTTCTCGCTCTCCGCGCCTTTCTTGGGAGCCTGAAAGTTGGGTGGTGCTGGTCAGGTGCAGCCCTGGAAGTCAGGCCTGCCTCTGTGCAGCTTTCTCCATGGGGACAATGACTTGGCTTCCCAACGCCATGGAGATGGGGAGCCAGGAGCAAATCCTCTGTGGACTGGACTCGGCCCACCAGAACTGCCCTGGGAAGAAGGGGCCAGAACTAGGGGAGGGGCAGTAATGAGAGGCCTGGGACGGAGAGCCAGGCCCAGGCGCAGGCCCCAGGCCAAGCGCAGGACATGGTGGGCCACAGGCCCCAGAGCCCGGCAAGGTCCCACTGGCCCTGGCCCCTGAGGCACCTTGTACTACACACCATCTTGGCCTGTTGCATCTTGCAGCAGAAAGTCCCAGGAACAAGGCAGCGTCATTATTAAGTCAGGTCTCACAGGCCCAGGCCCAAGTGGCTCTCTAATCAAATTATGGTGAAGTTGAAGCTGTTAAACTCTTGTTAGCTGTAATAGTCTTTAAAAATAATAGAATATTTTCCTGGTGCGTGATGGCATTCTGAAGTACTGTTGTCATGTGAGCCCCTGGCAGCGTCTGTGGTCCCCTCTGGACTCGAGTTATGCTGGAACGGAGTAATTGCCAGCTTCCGGCAAGAGACAACCCCGGCTGCTCCGGAGCCTCTGCTGTGGGCAGCTGCCCCCTCCCCGTGAACCAGGGCTGCTCCTTCTGTGGACTCTGCGGGGCTCCAGGTGTCCTTTTAACTCCTAGAACCCAGACTGAATCCTCCCTCAGAAGGAGCCCCAAGCCCAGCCTCTGCCCACGCAGTGAAGGGCAGGAGCGACAGAGGCAGGGCCAGCCTCTTGTGCAGTTCCGGGCTCTCAGCCCTCCCCGCTCTAGGGTTGGGAATGCAGTGGTCCTCCGACAGAGGGCTACCTGTCCACTCTAATGGCTCCAACTCTCTGGCCATGGAGTCACAGGAGAGCCCAGAGAACCAGAAATCCCAGGGAGGTACTGGGGATGGTGGCCCTGGACTCACACCAGGCCATGTGAGAGGGTCTCGTCTTAATGGTGTGAAGTCATGCAAGGGTGTGAGCAACTTTCAAACGCCTGCACCCCGCCCTGGCCTCTGGTGGTGGACAAGCAGGACAGACCCAAAGGCTCTGAGAATAAAGCTGGTGTGGAACCCACGACCCTCAGAAGCCTGGAATAGCCCCAGCCTCAGCATAATGCGACTGACAGTGCACTAAATTAGGAAAGAACAAAAACCACTTCATGTGAGGTCTAAGCAAGACCTGAGACCTGGAAGGCTGTATTCAGATATCCAAGCTGTAGGATCCAGAGCTACCTGTCCTGTCACAGGAAACCAGGAAAAGGTCAACACTCGGATGAAAGCGCATCGCAGCACTTCTGCCAGGGACCAGGTGCAGGACCCGCTCGCAGCCTCCAAGGCAGCTGCTGCAGACATTCCCCAACGAGCACAGAGCGCGCTTACGAACCAGGCGGACAGAGAAGAGGCGCCAGCTAAGAAATACAAGCTAATACTCTTGCTGCGGCCAAAACACCCACGTGGATCAGGGCCAGGGGCAGGACACAGCCACCCAGGGAGGAGCCGGTGGACAGTGTCCACGACAGAGAGACACAGAGCGGGCAGCAGTGACTCAGGGGCCTGCGAGTGACACCTGGCCAAGGCCAGGGCCTTTCCCTGGTGTGTGTCCTTGCAAAGGTTATCCAGATCCCCTGCCAAAGGGGGCGACTCCGCATGTGTGCATGTGCATCACGTGTGTGCGTGAGCTTGTGTGCATGTGTGTGTGTGTGTGTGTTTCACACACACTGCCATTAATTACTCACAGCAACTGTCGAAGCCAGGTTTGAGGGGTGGGGGCTCCTTGCTGCAAGCAAGAAAGTCAGGCCTGAGCCAGGCCACAAAGCTCCGCCACCAGTGGCACTGGCCATGTTGTCACCCACACAGAGCAGCTGCAGGGCCCACGCGCCAGCACTGCGCAGGGACTCCACGCCCTGCATGAGCAGGCACCTGGTGGCTGCGGCAGACCTCTGCCTCTTCTTCTGCTGACATAATGAGACACGAGATGGATAGGGTAGTTAGCTGCCTGGATTTAGCCCCTGTCTTGATGCAAACCAAACCCGTGACCCAGAGAAAACTACCTCCCCGCCCTCAGCTCAGCTTCCTCATCTGTAAAATTGAAAAGCTGGATTGTATTATCCTGAAGGTCATTGCCAAGTCTGCCAGTCAAGAGGCCCAGACATTACCACACTGTAGATGTCCACCCTACACCCAGAGCTCGGCGCTGTCCCAGGTGCTGAAGGAGAGTGACGCTGTCCCAGGTGCTGAAGGAGAATGGCGCTGTCCCAGGTGCTGAACGAGAGGCGGCCCGTTGGGGGGCCGGGGGTCTGCAAGCACAATCTTTCCCGGGCTCTCTCCACCCTCTCCCAGAGCTGCACAGTGTGCTGTCATGCAGGAGGACATCTCACGCCGCAGGGACCACAGCAGGCTGCACCGTGTTTGGTCCTGGACTCCCGCCTCTTGCAAGTGGGCGTCAGAGCTCCCTACCCGCCCTGACAGGCATCCTCTGGCTGTGTTTGCAGCCTGCTCTGTACCTGCCTCTCTCCACCGTGGCCGCTGTCCTTGGTCACTGATAGTGACCAGAGGGGCTACTTCCTGAGCACTCTGGCTGCCTGGGGAATCTTTGGGTTTGCCCGACGCTGAGGCAACAAGCTCAAAGCCTTCCTGGGCCTGGATCTGGGCAGAAGATGAGATTATAGATCTGGTTTTAAATACCAACCCAAGGCAGAGGTGGCCATGCCTTGTGATGCCCACACCCCATGGCTGGGCTCAGTCTGAAGACAAAGGAGAATGGGATGTCAGGCTAGGAGCACATCGTGGTGGGCAGGGGCGTGAGGGCAGTGAGTGCTGCATAGGCAGGGGACCTGTGTGCTTAAGTCTCTGTGGCCCTACCTAGCCCTTCCCCTGTAATAGGGCCTCTGAAGAAATCCAAGTGCCATCCATCAAAGCCATGGGACCTGCATGGTACCACAGCTGGCAGCAGGAACTGGGGCACAGATGGCCTCCAGAGTGGCCTGCTCTGGGGCTGCAATGTTCCAGGGCCCCTTGAGATGCCCCAACACTGCACACGTCTCTCTGCCCTGCTCTCCTCTCCTGCTGGAGCTGGCCTTGCCCTGTGCCCGGCTCCCCACTCTCAGGGAAGAAGCTGCCTTCTAGCAGCTCTGGAGTTCACTGCTCCAGCTCTGCTGGGAGATGCCAGTTCATGTCCTTGTCACCCCCAAACTCCAGGCTCCCAGGAACTGATTCAAGGGCTCACGCGGGCCACCAGTCATGGTCAGGAGGCAGGGTCACCATGGAGCCCCATGTCCCACAGGAGCAAGGGAAGGAGCAGGGCTCAGGGGTGGCCGTCTCATCTGGGCACACAGACCCAGTCTTGCTCCTGACTGGCAGCGGGCCATGAGAATGCCATGGTGACCAGAAGTCCACCTTGCAGACCCTGGAAGCTGGCACCCCTCCTTACCACCCACCCGCTGTGCCCCTCACCCTCTGCCAAACCTGGAACCACCATCCTGCACTGTCCAGCACCCTGGGGGACCTCTGGGTTTGCCTGCGGACCCCACACCCCATCAGCATGGGGAGGGAGAAGCTCACGGCCCCCTTCCCCCCCAGGGGGTGCTGCTCCCCTGCCTTGTTCCCCTAGAGGCTCCATGCTGGGGCTCCTGGTCATGGTTCAGGTCATCTTGTTCCAAAGCAGATGCTTCCCCAGCCCTCCTCCCAGGCCACAGACCCTCCCAAGCTGAGTGGAGGCCCTGGGGGTTCCCTGGGGAAGGACAGGCTACGCGTGGGCTCCCACACACGGAAGCACCATGCTCACAGATGGCCTCTCTGCAACGCCCTGACCTGATTCATACTTCTTGATGCCTTTAAGGTGCTTGCTTGTCCCTTTGCAGGGCTTTGGCTGTGTGTCTCCTGACGTCCCTTCTACAAGGCTCCCGGTGTCCCCAAGCCAAGGCGCACGAGCAGCCCAGGCCCTGGGGAAGCTCCCGGGTCCCAGCAGAGGTGGAGACACTTTCATTCCGGTCCCTGTGGCCCGCAAAGGCTCTACATGCTGGTTATAGGATCCCCCTCCCTGGGCTCCACATTGCTCCACCTAGAGGGCCAGCCTTGCCGGATGACAGGAGAATCAGACAGTCCCGGGACGGCAGGGTCACACAACTCCAGGCCTGGCTGCAGAGACCCTTGCCCTCCCTGCTTGCTGCGGCCATGCCTCCCCCTCCCGACTCACTCACCTCCTCCCCCGCAGGGCCTGGGCCCTTTCGAAGCCTTGCATGTGGCTGTGAGGTGAAGCTCCCAGTGCTGGCTTGGTCCTGCCTTGTTCACGCCTTTCCAGTGGCAGCCAGGGAAGCAAGCCTGCTCAGCCGGCTCAGGGAGGGAGTCCAGCTGGGGGAGGAGAGGCGCAGGGGTCTGGCTACCTGACCCTGGGCCCCTGGTGCTGGGCTCCTCCCCAGCACTCGGTCTCCTCCATCTCGCTGGTCTTGCATCAGACTCCCCTGGGTGGCACCGGCACCTGCAGATGCAGGTGACCACAGAGTCCAGGGTTCCACAGGGTGAAGCATGAGGCCCAGCCTCGCAGCACCTGGCTGACTCCGCCTCAGCTTTTTTCTTTTTCGCCGACAAAGCCCTGGTGACCAGACCTGAGTCCGACATCCACACCCAGGGCTCAGAGGCTAGCAGCTCTCAGCAAGCACCAAGATGGGAGGCAAGGAGCCGCCCCAAGGAAGACAAGGGTTATGTCACCCAGGCAAGGTGGTGGCAGGAACGAAGTCCTGTCTTGGTGTCTTTGCTCTCACTGCTGGGACAAAATAACCGACACACATGATGAAGGGAGGAAAGGTTTATTTAGCTCACAGTTTGTGGCAGTTTTCAGGCTACCATTACTGGCCCCACAGCAGGAGGCAGAGCAGAAGCAGGTCACAACTGCAGAAGACGGCAAAAGACAAGAGCAAAGGGGCAGAGTGAGGCTCTTCTCCCCACACTGTGAGCTGGCCACACCGGGCGGGCAGCACTCAGGGCGTCTCCCGCCCTCCTCTCACGCAGGCTCGGGATGTTTACACGGCAGGACCCAGACCCATGTGGCGCCATTCATTAAACTTCTCCAGCTGACACAACATATCAACATCACAGGTCCCCACGGCGTCCCCAAGGCCAGTGCTGAGCATGCTCTGCCCTCTGCCCACCTGTGGCCTGGCACCTCCACCAAAGCTGACACCCGCCGGCCTCCGGCCCACCTGCCGGCCCCTGGTTTGCCAGCCCCTGGTTTCCCTATGGAGCTGCGCTCTTTCTGGTTCATGATTAGCTACTTAGTTTAGGGGGGCTGCATCTGATGGGCAGGGTCCAGGGCCCACCGCAGGACCCCCAAAACCCCAAGCCCCATGGGCCATGATCGGCACAGCCAGCCCTCCTGGAGACCCTTCTGAGACACCCACAGTCCTGACCACAGGCCTGTGGTCTTCACAGCAAGACGGAGCTGCCGACAAAGCAGCCACTTCTGCACCTTTCTGTTAGTGGCCACTGTGCCAGCTGGGGGAGGCCCGGACCTGAACCCTCCATGACCCCTGGCCCCGGAAGGACTTGTGCCCCACGAACACGCCTGGGACAGAAGGCACATAAGGCCACTTCCGGCCCAAATCCAATGTCAAGGCCGTGGTCCTGGGTCCTAGAACACAAGCTTCCTGGGGGCACAGATGTAATCTGCTCAGGTAAGAGAGGTCAGCAGAGGGGACCTCAGCCAACACCCCCACATCCTAAGACAGAAAGAAAGCAAGATGCGGCCATGTGGACAAGGGAGACCTCGTACACACAGGACAGGCCCAGCAGTGACTCTGTTGCAGGCATGACATCTAGCAAGGGGGAAAGCTAGGCATCTGTGCCACAGCCTCGGTGGTGGAAGAATTAGCGTTTTGAGAAAAGCCCCTTCAGTGGAACTGTATCACGCTCGGTCCTCCATTATACTTTTTTCTTAGGCTAGAATAAAAATGTGAAGGCTGGTGCTCCAGCATCCACTTTGGCTCATGAGGTTACTTTAAGAATGGAAGGCTTGGGCTGAACAGACAGCTCAGTGGATTAAAGTCCTGCTTAGGCAGAGTGCAGTGGACGGGGTCCAGTCCCCAGCATGCCATGCTGGGGCACACCTGTAATTCAGCGCTTCGGAGGCTGAAAACAGGAGAATCACTACAAGTGTGATCTGCGTAGTGAGACCCTGGAGACCCGGTAGACCAACCCTGTACTGAATACATTAAAAAAAAAAAAAAAAAAAAGAATGGAAGGCTTGCAGGACACGGAGAAAATAAAAAGGATCCTGGGTCCCTGGTAATACTCAAAACCCTGAAGCAGATCTAAATCGCCTACTCTTCTACTTCGTTTCCACTAAAACTAGGATAACTTGAGGATTTGTGACACTCGTACTAAAGTTGTTCCTAGAGCGACACGCAAAGCTATCTGCCAAGCACTAGTCCACAGTCAGCTCTTAATAAATGAAATAGCTGTTCTGGGCTGGACCCAGGCCTCCGTTACGCGCCTGCATCAGAAATCTGCCCCTGCTTTCCCTCCACGGAGTCCTGCACACTCTCACATCAGACCTTGGAGTCCTGCAAACATCATTTTGCAGCTTATAAACCACGTCTTTCAATTCTCAACACCAGCAGCCCTCTGAAGGTCACACGTCCAGCTGGTGGGCAGTGGGGCCCTCACATCCCTGTCCAACTGCCCCAGGAAGCCGCTGACCATTCTGTCCTCGGCCACGCGGTTGGCTCTTTTGGACATGGGGGTTTGCGGGGGACAAAGGGCACCAAAGAAACTCAGCTCACTGACTCCCCACAGGCTCTCAGAAGAGGACAGCACCCCATCTGCCACGCCTGTGGCAAGGACCTGTCCCCGCCCGCTGTGCGTGCGGCCCTGGCCCTGCTGAGTGACTTCCCCACTTGGGAGCTGAAGGCTGAGCTGCCACTGCCTGGGTCTCTGCTGCTGGGTCCCTGCTCCGAGGATGGTGGGAAATTCATTCCTCATCTCCTCCGGACCCGGACCGCCTGGTGGGGACAAGATTGGCTTTCGGAGGTGTCCAGAAGAGACAGCGATGGAGCCAGGCTGGGTCGCCTCTCCCTGAGCCCTGGGAAGGGGAGGTCGGGACCATGGCCACGGTGGCTGTGGGAGCTCGGCTTCCTCGCAAGCTTGGTCCTGCTTCTCGCCTCAGGCTTCAGTGCTTCACTCACCACCAGTGTAGGCGACACAGGACACACAGGGCAGGGACACAGAGGGACAGCCCAAATGCTCCGCCCGCTGTGGGCTTCGATGCGGACACATGGGGACCACTGAGGCTACAGGGCGAGTGTGAGGACAGCCAGGTGAGGACCTGGGGGAGGCCTGACCCAGCCCCCTCAGCACCATGGGCCCTGCCCAGGCTGGGGCTGGGGACTCTGAGTCCCCAGTGAGGACAGCCAGCAGCACTTCCCACTCTCACCCCCCACCAAGACTGACCAGAAAGGAAGGGGTGCCTCAGAGACCCCAGCCCTGAGGATGAGGGGCGCAGGCCCCAAGAGGAAGGAAGCTGGGATCACCCCGCTCCACTGTCAGGGGCATCTGCAAGCCCAGGAGGCTGAGGGAGTCCTGCCACCACCAGGGTGCAGTGGTCTGCAGAGCGTGTCCCTGAGTGTCCACCTGAACACTGACCCAGTGTGCAAGGAAGGGACCGCAAGGCCAGGGACAGAGAACCCAGGGCCAGGGCGGTGACTCTGCTCCAGCAGGGAGGGTTCTGCACTGACCGCCTGGCTCCTTGCAGAGGGAGCGCCTGAAGCCAGGCTGAGTTTGCCTTTAAACAGCTCCAGGTGCCAGGACGTGGAAGGCTCTCAGGAGACTTTGGCTGAATAAAAGAAGGAAATGATGCACGGTGTCCTTGCTGGCCAGGAGGAGCTGCGCTCGGGTCCCTGGTGGCACCACCTTCCCCTCCCCTACCTGGCCTCCCCAGTTTCCAGGTGTCCAGCCTGCTGCATCTGTGTCTCCCCATCACGCCCATGTCTCCTGTGAGGACAGCAAGACCAGCAGAGGAAGGAGGTGACGCCAGACATGGGAAGAAGGGCGGGTGTTTGGGGACAGTTCTCACGAACCCCTGAGCTCATGGCATGGATGAGCGGGCTGAGTCAGCCTCCGAACCTCTTAGCTCTCACCCCACACATGGGAAGCTGGGCTGCATGACAGACAGGGAAACTGAGGCTGAGCTCTTCATCTACAAAGCAACTGGCCCTGAGCTGCAGGGACACAAGACAGGCCATGGTGCAGGCACCCACGCCCACAAGGGACACAAAAGGTGTGTGTGTGTGTGTGTGTCTGCGTGCATGTACATGCACAGACACGGGGGGGCGGCGAGGGAGAACCCCTGCCACGACCCGCACGCTGGAGCGGGGGTGTGGTCCTGGAGGGAAGAGATCAGAGTTTGTCAGTTTGGCTTCTTCAGGCCTGCAAAGCAGACAGGCCTCTGCCTCCCGCCATCTGAGGTCTCGAGGTCCTTATGAGGGGGACACTGGGCAGCCTGGCTCCAGGGACGCCAAGTGTCAATCAGTGGCCATCACTGCCCCCACTCCCAGGACGCGCCCCTGCGGCGGCCGCGGGAGCTGACTTCTCTCCAGGCCGTACACTTGCTGGAGTGAGGTTCGGCTCTGTTCAGGACCGGAAAGGCACCTTCCAGGCCCCAAGCTTTCCGCGGAGCGCTGAGGGTCATCGCTGAGAGTAGAGGAGGGCAAGCCGCCCACCTGCTCCCAAAGCCAAGACTTCTGACCAGCGGCTGACAGAGTGCACGTGTGTCCCCGCAGCCCGGCCACAGTGCTCAGCCAACCCCACTCTCAGGTGGAACACTGCCAGGCAGCTGGCCAGACTCCAAGTGCAAGCTGTGGAGCCCGTTCCCGGCACTGCCACTCCAGGGAGCTGCTTCGTCCCCACACCCTGACGCCCAGCAGGGCAGCTCTGGTCTGGCCCTGGCCCTCCCTACCCCCTTGACCTGGGAGAGGTCAGCACCTAAAGCCGCAGGGGGCACCCACAGCAGGGTCGCCCCGGCCCCTTCATCTCCTTCACAGCGGGGTGTGAGTTCGTCTTCTTCACTTTTTGTTTGTATTTCACTTTTCCCCTCCATGCCTGGGTCCTGGGAGTATGAGAGACGAGCCAAGCTCAGCTGTGGCTGATCTAAGTGCTATTAACGTAAACCAGGGTTAATCGCAGGCCAAGCTCGGGCCTCGGGGTCTCTAGGAAGCCCTGAGAGGATGCCGCAGAGGACAGGGCTGGGCTCCTGTGCACCACCCCGGCCACTCCCGGGCCACTGCCATCCTACGGCTTCCTCTCCTTGGCTGCTGTGGTTTCTCCCTTCAGGCAGAGGGGCCTCACACACATCGGGGGAAGGGGCCCCTCTCTGATGGTAGACGTGGGTGAGACAGAGGCAAAAGAAGGCCCACGCTGAGCAAAGCTGGCCTCCCAGGCCCTGCAGCCTCCCGGTGTCCATCTCTGACCCGCGGTATGCTCCGGCTTGCTGTCCATTGCAGCCCCGAGCCTTGGGTACCCGTCCCAGGGGCTGCTGGGAGGTGACCGGATTACTGCCACTGCCTGCCAGGAGAAGCACTCCAGCGGGCAGAGGTGGTCGGCAGGGCGGGGCCTGGAAGGGAGCACCTCCCTCGTGGCTCCCCGCTTCTTTCTCTCTCTGCTTCCTGTGTGCTGTGCTGCAAGCAGCTCTCCTCCCCCAGCCCCTCCGCCACACTGTCTGCCTTGGAGGCAGCTGGTGGGCTGCAGCAAGAGCCCAGATCCACCTCTCCTGAGGTTGTGGGTGTCAAGCACCGTGGAAAGCAACAGACACATGGCCAGCCCTGTCCCCCGAGCCAGGCAGCCACCTCAGAGCCAAGTCCTGCAGAGAGGCGGGGGCTCCGGTCCAGCCACAGCCGGCCCTGTGTGCAGGAGGAGGAGGAGGAGGAGGAGGAGGAGGAGGAGGAGGAGCTAGAGGAATGGAGGCCTCGGCTCCTCTGCAGACGGGGCACTGTGACCTTGGAGATGCAGGAGGGAGGAGGGCGCAGAGTGGGGGACAGACTCTGAGCTGAGGCTGGGCTAGGTGACCCCTCAGCCAGCACACTGGGCCTCTGTGCCGCCTGGACACAGGTGAAGGGCACACCCTGGGACTGGACCATGCACCCCGTCTCCACAGCTGCAGCTCAGTGCTGGCCACACAGCAGCCACCAAATAAATGTTCTGTGGGCACCGAGCTGTCAGACTCCAGGGACACCAGAGCCGGGCCACCCCACAGGCTTCACTCACATGTGAATGCTCCACCAGCACGTGGCCATGGCCTCCGTGGACTCGGGTGAAGCCAAGCATGGCATGTGGAGACCATAGCAGTGGCACCGAGGGCTGGAGGGCGTCAGCGACCTCCGCGGGCTCTGTGCTGGCTTCATGAGAGCAACAACCCCCGCCGGGCTCCTTCACGCCTTCCTCCTGGAGGCGGGAGGCCCTGGCCATCATTTGGGGCGCCAAAACGCAGGAGCCTACCCAGAGGAAGCTGTGAGCATCTCACAGAGCGCTGCGGGCATCTGGTGCCCCGGGCTGCAGATGTGAGTGACCCTGTGTGGAGGAAAAGCTCAAGAGAACGGAGGCTTTGTGCTGAGCATGGGGACTCTGGCCCTTAAGTGCCACCTGTGAGCAGAGTCTAAGCCATTTCCAGGGTGCACATCCGTCTCCTGCTGAGAAAACCACCTTGCGTTGGGAGAGGGCAACGTGAATTGGGAAACTGTTCCCCAGAGGCATCTTCTCAGGCAATTTCAGGATCTCACGCTTGGCCTCAAATCAGGGTGGGGGCCTCCGACTGCCGCAGCCTTTCCTGGGGACAGGAGGACCTGGGTGAGCCTTCCCAGCTCCTCTCTTATCCCTGTGTTTGTCTGAGCGTGGTCCTCTGCCTTCGTGGGGGAAAAGCAGAAGCCACTGTGTCCACCCACATCCTCGTGTGGCCGGCAGACTGGAAAGATCGATGTCACGGCCTCCATCTCGGCCTCACTAGCTGTGCCCACGCGCTGTCCTCCATCCTGGAGGGGAGCTGGCAGCCTGGCGTCCATGGGCTTCCTGCGCATCCCGTCCAATCCCACACACTGGTGCCTGGCACACCTTCCGTCCTGGCCACAGCGTGGCTTTGCAAGTCCTTTTGACATCTTACAAGAAGGTGGTCACCTCCCCCTCCAGCTTCACCTGTGCCGTATACCTGGGAGCAAGCCACCTCCCTCCGTGGGAACTCCCCAGCCCTGTGGGCCCCCGTGACTGACGCCGGTGTGTGCACACTGGGAATGGCACCCCCACACACTGAGCACCCCAGCGACATGGGACAGAGTCACAGCCACGCATCACCCCGGCCTCCCCAGCACAATGGGGCCTCAGCCTCCGTGGTTGACTTTCCAAGCTCCTCAGCTGTCACGCAGTGTGTGCCGCTTACTCGAGGTCTCCTCTCTCCACAGCGATGGTGTCGCTGATCAGCTTTGTGCCTGGAAACATAATTGAGACCTTGTCAACAGCAGCTCCCGCCATGACCCGAGCTGTCTCCCCGCCCTTCTGTGACGTCCAGGACATCATGTCACTGTGTCAGAGTGCAGGGGGGCACAGCCCAGGGCCCTGGAGCAGCGCGCCCACACGTCCAGCCTTCTCACGTTCCCCCTGCACTTTGAGATGCTTCTCTCTCTCCGCTGCGGGCACAAGTCAGCACTCGCGAACCCGCCTGGCACACGCGTCCCCAGCACATTATTTACAGCTGCTCACGCTATTCTAGGCAGGGCCACTTGTGTCGCTATTTCCATCCCTACTTTTATTTTTTAATGAACCACTTTCAAACCAGGGGGTCATCTCTGTGACCCTGGAACAGATCACACCGCAACGAAAGGAAGAGAAAGCACAAATGTTTGCAAGCACAAACAATGACGTGCTAATTAATTTCAAAGCGAAGTCAGGACAGAGGGCAACCCATGCTTTGCTGCTCAAGGGTGTCAGCCCAGACATGTGGTTCCTGCCCAACAAGAGCACCAGAGTTGCTCAATCATCATGCAGTTTCTAGGCGACACAGGTAAACAAAATTCTCTCCTACTGTATCTGTGCCTGAAACAACCAGTGGGCTGAGTGCGGTCTGCAGGTTTTGTGGCGGCAGCGTCCAGCTTCCCGGGGCAGGTGGTCCCCACCAGCAGGGCGGGCCAGCCGAGCGGGCGAGTCGAGAGCCCAGTTCAGGGTCGGCGCTCCACTGCACATCAGGAGCGACGTCCGCTCTGTGCTCGGAAGGGTGGGAGGAGATTGCAGGCTCCCGGCTCCCCACGCACCCTAAGCTACGATCATCCACCCTGACAACAATCTCACACGGCAGCAGTATTAACCACCAGAGAGCGGGTGGCCCTGTGAGGAGAGTACCTGTCAGACAAAGCGGGGCAGACAGCACATAACAGACTTAGTGCCCGAGGTGCCGCACACCACCCGGCCGCGTCCCCCAGTGCGGTGCAGGCAGGACGGGAGCCGTGGCTTTGGGCCACCTCCCTCCCCCCTACAGTAAAGGCATCCCAGGTGCAGGGTCCAGTGAGTGCCATGGCTCCGGCTCTGGCTGGCTCACTGGCACTGACTCGGCCCACTGCGTTCCCAGAGAACCCCCAGCAGCACTCTGGGACAGAAAGGCACGCAGGGCGACACGCTGGACACTACCTTCCTGTGGTCCCAGCCTCCATCCCTGGGGCATCTTTTTCCTCAGCCCCTCGTAGCTCTTTATAGCTCCCCACACTCTCCTGTCTTCCAGGGAAAGCAGGGGTCTCCACTCCCATTTTAGAGATAGAAAAACAGAGGCTGAGCAGAAGCTGCCTGTGAGGACCTAGGTAGCACCCATACCCCACAGCTGGCACCAGGGAGGCTGGGGCTGGAGGGGAGGCTAAAGCAGGCTGACACCCTAGGGCCCGAGACTGCAGCAACCACGAAACCCAGAGACACTTTGCCCGGCGCAGAATCAGGGAAAGGCCGGGACCGTCATCCACTCACAGGGTGGACCCAACGGGGTGGCTTCACCCTTTGTTTCCTGCCCCCAGCAGATCCGTGTGCTAGCGGGGCCACCCTAGCGAGGGCAGCCAGCTGGGAGGCCTGAAAGGAAATCGCTGCTCCATGTCCCAGGTGGAAGAGCCCAGGTGGAGGCTGGGGCTCAGAGCCTCGCACCCCGGCTCACGGGTGAGCATCGCCTTGTGCCGTCTCCCTGACGCCTTTCCCCTGTCACATACATCACTGTCACCCTAATGGCCTCTTTGCATGGGGACAACGGTGATTGGATTAGGGCCACCTGCTGACCTCCCTAGAGACGCTATCTGCCCTAAGGTCCTGGATGCAATATATAGAGACAGTTCCACCCATAGCAGATGGGCCCAGAACAGTCAAAACAGGCTCCCCAAAACTTCTTAGGGACCAAGTCCTCACCCGATCCTCCACGACTCACCTCAAGCCTTAGTAGAACCGGGGCGGTGGAAAGCTTGGAGTTCTCCCGGTGACACCCAGGCATGCCCAAGGCCACACTCCGGTGCTTGTCAAGCGAAGGCACCTTGGGGTGCTCTGTCTCCCTCTGAACATCTGAAGCAGGTTCCCTCCTAATAACTTAGCACCCCTCACCTGCCGGTACCCTCACTCCACACTCCTAGGCCTCAGTTCCCTCTGGGTCTTGCTACACAAAACCATGGCCACCTCTGGGGGCTGTTGAATTCTGTCCTCCAAAGGAAGTGTGGGGTTCCTGGACCCAGGACCCGCGGACGTGACCTTCCTTGGATGTGGAGACTGTGCAGACGTCCCCTGTAAAGATTTCTGCCCCACCCAAAGGCCGGGCAGTAGGGGCACTCGGTGGGCGCCGAGACCACGCTTACACCCATCACACACTCAAGGCGACACCCTGAGTGTTCACACAGGTGCTGATAGGGCACAGTGACTGGACCCTGCCTGTCCCCAAGGCCAGCACAGCAGGTGACTTGTGAGTCCCCCCAGGTGGCCTTTCTCCTCTGACACTCTGTGAACCTGCCAGGCTGTCCTTGTGTTTATTATGCCATGAACCTGAACATGGAGGCCTCAGTGCAAGCCTGAGGCACAGAGAGAGCAGAGCCCTGTGCGGCTCGATTCATAAACTAGGCACAGTAAAAGATGAACAGCTAACAATAAAACAAAAGACTCCCAGCCATTGGCCACGACAATGTGCTAGTGTCTCTCATGCTTGGGGGCCCTCCTAAGAACATAAAGGTTACCTGAACGCCAGCACTATGTCCGCCTGGCTACCAAGAGGACCTCCCAGTGGCTAGCAGGCGGGGGCCCTGGACAGCTCACAGCCAGCCAGGACACAGGGCCTGGCCCACATCTGGGTGCCTAGCAGCATGGAAGACTTCACCCGCTTCTCAGGATGATTTATAATGTGTGTGCTGTTTTGTCTGGAATTTTCCATTCCAAATGTTTGGGCTGAAGTTTGCCATAGGTAACAGAAACTGTGGACAGGGTAAAGTGTCTATAGCATCGTGGGCCAGTTCTGTGGCTGGGAAAAGACTCGCTCCGGTCCTGGCCCCAACACCCTGTGGAGCGTCTCCCCGCTCAGAGATCCTGGGGTGTGCGGGGGACAGCTCAGCGCCAGGCCCATAACTCATGTTCAGTAGGCAAATTATTTTTCTTTGGAGGCATTAAGGGTAAATAAAGGCTTAATGAATCAAGCCTTCTGAATCGCTATTGCTCCTTTAATTTGTAGTTTACAAGGTTCTTGTAAATTAAAAATGGGAAAAGAAATCCCTTCCCATCCCGCATGTACCTCCTCCGGGCAGAAACAATTTGGTGGTTTTGATTTTCATGTCCCTAAAGCCCTTATCTCTTTGAAAAATTATTCCTTAATTTTTACGAGGCTGCTGGTAAGACGGGTGAAGTTGAACGATCGCTCTGTATCCTGTTCCCGTCTCCTCCGAGTTCACCAAGAGTGGTTATGGTTCCCTGGGTGGGAAATAAAGGTAGATGTACTCACTTCTAATTTACTGTTTGCAATAAGCAGGGCTTTATCAACATCCCCCCAATAAATTATTTTTACTGCCAGCCTCCCATGGCTAGGAGCAGTGGCCCTGAAAGTGCTGGGGTGGGGGGTGTGATCGCAGGGGCAGGGGCTCAGGTGTGGAGGAGCCGGGTGGGCGGGGCTGCTGGAGGCCGGCCAGGAGAGCAGGGGCCAGCGACCCTCAGGGCTGCCCCAGGCAGAGCTCAGGGGGCAACTCAGAAGACAGGAGCCCTGTGCGAGGCCCCTCCCCCACGTGGGATGGTGTAAAGCAGAGGTATAGCCAGCTGCTCCAGGCCTGGGCTACTTCTGGGTACAAAACTCAAGGAAGGTCAGAGGGCATCATGCATGGTGCCCGCAGGTTTAGAGAACCCAGTGTGCCTGGCATTCGTCCTCCTCCCCTTTCTCTCCTTCCAGCCCACCCTTAGGTGCAGAGACAACTGTGCCCTCTTGACAAAGACTCCGTGGGAACAGCGCAAGAAGCCTCCTGCATCGGCCGCTCCTGAGCAGGCCAGTGGCCGTTCTCTTGCCTGCAGCCCAGCTGCCCCCCTGTTTCCTTGGGACATCCCTGAGGGGTCTTCTGTCCCTCTCAGACTCAGGCACCATCTCTGACAGAGACCTTGCCACCCCTCCCCACTGCTGTCACCCCATCAGCACGCGTGGCACCCATGCCCCAGGTCCCAACCTTCGCCAGAAGCCAGCACCCAGCCACCTCTGCCGCCCCGGTCTGTTTCCAGCTCTGAAGCAACAGGCTCAGTTCTAACGCAGGTCTACTGCTCAACCACATTGCTCACTGGGAGAACAGACCTCGCCTTGGGCCCTGGCTACAATTGAGGGTCAGGTCCATGTCACTGCGTGTGCCCAGCCCCAGATGTGAGCAGCCACCTGCTGTTCTCGAGGGAGCAGGGCCTGCCAGGAATCCCAGCTGAGGAAGGCACCGTGCACTGAACAGCTCCAAAGTGCAAGCCCCGAGGGCTGCTGCTTCCCACAGCTGCAGTTGGCCACCTCCAGCCACCGAGGCCACACTGGTCCCCACCAACAACCCCCACACAGGTTTCTCCAAAGCCAGGGACAGTCAGCCCGGGGACACAGGGGCAGCCCACCCTCGTAAGGTAGCAAGGCACCTTCCTCCCTGAGCCAAGAGACTGCCTCCACCCTGGGCACCGTGAGGTGAGGGCCCAGTGACCACACAGAGGCAGTGCTGTGCGGTCACCAGGTGCGCGCCAGCAGCACCATCTGCATGCAGTTCCGGTGAGGACGTGGTTCCAGAATCACCACACACTCCCATGGGCACCCAGCATCCATGGCCTTGTGGGGACAGTGGTCACTGGAAGACATACCCACATCGAGGGCCGGGGTCAGGGCTGGCAGAGGGCATTGTGCTGTCCCCGCTGCTCCTGGCCTCCTGGCAGTGGTTGACAGTATTGGCTGTGCGGTTTGTCCTGAGAGCCTCTGAAGGGTTGGGACATCGGTGTTGGTTGTGAGGCCATGGGTGGGTGGCAGGAAACAGCCCCTACCAGGTGACAGGGCTGCCTTCAGCACTGTGGGGAGAGGGCCAGGGAGGCAGCGGCAGGCTTTGCTGGGGAGGAAGCTGCAACCCTACTCCAGAACCCTGTCCTCGAAGCTCAAGGCGCCTGAGAGGCCATCAGAGCCACAAGGAGCCCGGGACACCCGACCGAGGGAGACGTGGCGTCCTGGGCCACCAGAGGGGAACTCGAGAAAGAAAAGATGTCCGCGTGGCGGTGAGAGTAGGCCAGGAGCCTGCCGCCGTGTGCCATGGGGTGTCTTTGCCCCTCTTTCTTCACCTTCGACTGTTTTCCAGGTAAGTTTATTAATAGGAACCTCCGCTGGGGCTGCAGCCTCCCGCTGCCCCACACCCAAAAAAGTTAAGTGAGAAACTGGTGCACGGGGTGGGTGTGTCCAAGAGGTCCACATGGCGGTGGGAGAGCACGCAGGAGGGCTCTCCCAGAGCCACTGCTGTCCTGCCACTAATTATCATTATTTTAACTGTGTGGATGTGCAGTTTGATCATTCAATCCACGCATAGTGACCGGGCTGAGGAGTCATTGGTCACCAAATGCAGGCTGAGCGCATAGCAGGTGTGTCGCCATGTGATGCCTGTGGGCGCGGGCCACCATCAGGCCACGGCGGCCGGGGCTTCCACCTCCCCGCTGCCGGCGTCTGGATCCTCTAGCACGCCTCTTCTGGTCATGGATAAGGCACGGCGTGCATGGCCTGCTGTCCCTGTGCCCAGTCCTCCTGTCCAGCTGCCCCTGGCCTGCCTCCCCCGCCCTCCCAGCCTGGCTGCTCCCGGTGACAGCCTGATGGCCTTGGGAACGCCCACACGTGAGGGCGCACAGAGGGCACTGTCTGTGCCTCAGACTCTGCCACGTACAGCCCTGCGTTCCTCATGGCGAGTTTCACGGGGCCGGGCTGTCGGTGAGGCACCCGCTCGCCCGTGATTTCTGCGGCTGCGCCCGGAATAGCCCAGGCGCCGCGCCAGCCCGGGCGTCCGCGGAGGGCAGATGGTTCAGTAGCGTGCACCTGCGCGCGTGACGGGGCTGCGGGGCCGGCTCAGCGAACGCGCTCTTCTCTCTTGGCGACACGGCTGGGTCAGAAGCGCATTCTTTTAGGGGTTTTTCTTAGATGACACTTCTGAGACTTTTTACAGTCACGCTCAGGGATGCGAATAACAGATCGCGCTTGAGAAAAGGAGAATTAGGATCCCCCGCCGAAGAAGTCTGCGCAACAGTCCCGTCTGAACGCTGCGCGCTGCTCTGACTGCAGAACCGCGCGCAGGCGGCGCCTCTCCCACCCAAGGCGCGTCTGCGGGACGCCTTGGAGAGCCGGCGGGCACGGCGGGTGCCACGCTTCCTCTCCAGGGCGCTGGCGAGGAGGAGGGCGCTCCGCCCGCTGCCGCCACCGCTAGGTAAGGGGCTCTGCAGGCAGCCAGGCGGGGGGCTCCGCGGGGGGCTGTGGAGTGTGCGGGTGTCAGATCCAAGCTGGAGACTGAACACATCTCTCCGCTCCCGCAGGCTGGAGGTGCGGTTCCCGTATCACCTAACAGGAAGGTGTGAGGGATTAAAACAGACCCCGGAGTATGATCGCAAATGTGGTAAACATGGTGTAATTAGCTGCTATTGTTTCCTTCTAAATAAAGAAGGGAAGATAATTTCTGTCTGCCTCCTCTGGGAACTGGAGGAAAGGTAGTCCGGAAGTGCGGGTCTGCACCAGCCCCTGGATCAAAGCGCTGCGAATGCCACACTGGGGCCCTGCCCAGGAGGCGGGGCCTGGAAAGGGCCTGGGGACTGCGGCCCAGGTCCAAGAGCTTGCCAGCTTGCTCCACTTACTGGTGCCCGCAGGGCACTCCAGCCCCGCAGATGGCAGGAGAGGACGCGGCTCTGCCTGGAGGCTAACGAGATCCGGATACCAGCCTGGCAGCTGCACCCCAACTGGGAGGCCCAGCCCCGCCCAGGTGCAAAGCTCCGTGGCAGCCGCGTGGCAGGTGATGAGCTCATCACAAACTTTAGTGGTTATTTGCACCTAGCGGAGGAGCCCAAGGCCAGGGCCTCACTCCTCACTCTAACCTTGGAGCCGAGCGCAGCCCGGGAAGAGCCAGGCTCTCACCTTCCCAGACGCTTTCAATTAGCACATGCGTCACTGAACACCTTCGCCCATCACGCGCCTGTTAGTCTCAGTCACCTCGGTCAGAGCTCCTCCAGTTGTTCTAAATAAACTGGGATTTTTGTACAAAGCCTTGTTTTTGTTTTTAAACTGTGTCAAGAACAGGGACTCCGTTGGTAAGATAAACAGAGTCTGGTCACATTCTTTTCTCTAACAGCCTCCAGTGGTATTTGGGAGCGTCTCCAGGGTCATGTCTAAGCGCCTTCCTGAACCCCTGGCTCCTTGCCGGTCTCTCTAAGGACCTGGGACTGCGACACCAGAGCACCGCTGCCTTGGGGGGAGGAGGGGAAGGGAGGGAAGGTCACAGCAGACACAGGTTCTCCTCGTGAAGAGACCAGCTCTCCCTCCACCCGTCACTCTCGCCCCCTGACCCCCAGAGGTCACTGCCCGCACCCACTGGGTGCCACTAGCAGAGACTCCTCTCCTGGCTCCAGGCAGCACTCAGTGAACATGAATAAATGAAAGAATAAAGGAACGAATGAAAGAAGGAGCGAAGACCCAGGCTTCTGGTTAGCTCCAGGGGCTGAGCCTGCCGTGTGTGCCTGAGCACCCCTCCGTCCTCAGGTGGCAGCGCCCTGATTCTCCTTCTGGGGCTCCCCCGCCCTTGCACTACTCCATGCTGACTGTGTGACTTCAGGTTGGCGCAGAGCAGGGCCTGCTGGCCTCATGCCACCCAGCATCTCAGACTCCAGCTGTGTACAGCTGCGTGGGTGCCCGGGGAAGCCGCCCAGTCAGTCTCCGGGACCCCTCCACACTGGGCACTGGGGCTGAGTGGCTCCTGCATGGTCCACAGCCTAACTGGCTTTCCCCTGGTTGGGGAGCTCCACGGGCCAGGCAGAGGGAGCCGGGTGAGAGGACACAGAGAGCGCCTGCCCCCCTCGGAGGTGCCTCGGGAGGCAGCAGGCCGGGCCTCGGTGCGCAGGGAGGGCACAGCTGGCTTTGCCCTGCCCCAGGGCCCATCCCTGCCCCCATCATGCAAAAAGCCAGCACAGCACAGAACCCAGGGGGTCAGGATGGGCCAGGCATGAGGGGACAAACAAGGACAGGACCTGTGTCCCCATGGCCTCTGTGAATAGGTGCATCCCACCCTCCATGTCTGCCAGAGTCCATGACTCAGATGGAAAGCATGTGGGAAACAGAAGCCCTATGCTCAGCGTGAGCCTCCTCTTTTCCTTCTTCCCCTAGACAACCCAGCGCGGCTGCCTCTGTACAGCACTTCCATCCTGTTCGGTATTATCAGAAAAAGGGGTTCATTACAAGTGTGAGGCTGAGCGCAAGGGGCTGGAGTCTCAGCACTCAGGAGGCTGAGGCAGGAGGGTGGCCTGGGCAAGGCAGGGAGACCCAGTCCCAAAAAACAAAGCACCAGGTTTCCCGAAAGCCCGGTGCAAGGGTCACACAGCTCTACGGAAGGGGATAGAGCGCTTCCAGACTGTCCCCTAAGGAAGCAGGTCCCCAGGGCTTCCTTCTCCTGGGAGGGGCTCACTTTTTGTCTCAGCAAGGCCCAGAGGCGATAGATGCCGACAAGACCCAGCTGTGGCTTCACACCCAGGAGCTCTGTCCTTACTGATGTCCCTTCCTGTCCCCATCACCACTCAGCTGTTACCTTCACCTTGTCCTTAGCTAAATCCTGGAGCACCAGGGACCTGCGGCTCAGAGGGCGAGAACCAGGCTGGCAAGGGAGCTGGCACGGGCCCCTGTCACCCTCCCCAGGGCCTGGGGCTCTGTTAGCAGGCCTAGCCTGAGCGCAGGGGCCACTGAGGGGTGGGCCACTGGGGCTCCTCCTGGGACGCATTCTGACGCCTCGCAGCTGCCATACTTCTAGTCAGAGGCCAGTGGAGGGATCCGGCCTGGAAACCTCATCCTACCCGCCCAGCGCCCTCCAGCTGCAGCCCCTGTCTGCCCCACTCTGGATCTAGAAACGAAGCCAGCACATCACAGTTCCCTTCTGCACCCCCCATCTCCCACACATGCTCCCCTGGGTGCCCTGGCCAGGCCCACAGTAGGAGGGCAGCCCTGGCTTCCACGGCCCCCAGCTTCTGGCCAGTGCCAGCCGGAGAAGTCACTGGACACACTCTGGGCAGAAGCAGGTAATGGCCACGCACAGGAGGGGCCTAAGAGCTGGGCTTGGGGTCTTCAGGTCCTGAGGGGCTCTGTGGAAGGAGGAGGCACAAGCCAGCCCTGCGGTCATGTCTGGAGGAGCTGCCTGCAGCAAACAGCACACCCCTGAGAGAGGCTGGGTGCCCCATAGAAGGCACGCCAGGGTAGATCCCACCTGACAGGCGAAGAACCGCGCTGGCCCTGCTGTCCACTCCCTCCTGTCTGTCCCCAGCCCAGCCCCCACCCAACACACCTGGAAGGAGAATTTTTTTTTTATCTTAAAGAAAGAAGAACAAAAACAAAATAACAAAGACAAAGACAACAGCAAAACAACACAAAACCAATAAAAATGATACAGAATTTACAAACAAGATGATAGGAAATTGACAATGGTTGTTAAATTACATATTGTCTTCAAAATAATTGTTCCCAACCTGATGGGCAATTTTGACAGTTGGGTAAAATTTAACCACTATCTCAGCTTCTAGAGAAATCAAAATGATCTCTTGATTTGGGGACCCCAGGCCCTGGGGAGCTGGGGACATCTCTGCAGAGGGGCACACAGGCAGGCCCTGCCTTAGCTCCCCCAAACAGAGCCTCCCATCTGCAAGACTATCCTCCTCCCTCCAAGACCCCTCTGAGGGGCTGGCCAGGCTGGACTCCTGTGGGAGGAGCTTCCAAGGGGCTGAACAGGGCTGCAGCTGCAGACCACCTCCTCCACAGCCCTCCGGGGGGCAGCGTCCACATCCACCAGGGACACTGCATGTGGCTCAGGCCCATTCTGCCAAAAGTAGCCCCTGTGTGTGCTCCGACCAAGGGTAGGAAGAGGATTGGAGCCAGGCCTTGCAGGAGAAGGTGTGCCCAGCTGGGGACCTCAGGGCATGACTGGTGCCACGCTGGGGGAGTCCAGGAGATCCTTTGGCTTCTGGGGTCCCCCTGCTGTCACACAAAGTGGACTGGCACTACAGAACTCAGCTCAGCCTGTGGAAGACAGCAGCGTTTCTATATCAGAGCTGCAGGCAGGTGACAGCTGCCCCTGGGAAAGCAGCCCTGAGCACTGTGGCTCCCACCTCCACAGCCCTGTGGTGCAAACCACACAGCCAGTTCCGGGCCCACAGGAGCCACCCTCTCGCCTGACCCTTCCCACAGCCTCAGCTGCTCCCTGGAATGTGACAGCCCTGGCACAGGAAAGGAACATGACTCGTAGTAGGCTGGTGACCCTCAAAGGAAAAGACAATGTGGACAGCACAGCCGTCCCACCCTGGCGATCTATGGTGGCACCCCCACTCAGACACCAGGTGTCTACCTCGGCCCAGGCTCTAACAAGTAAGGCAATACATTACAATAACTTTATTAAAGAAATCAATGAACATCAATTCTGTTTTCAAGGTTATCGCCTGGAGGACGCCACTGTGAGCCCTGGCAGCTGCACAAGGCCTCGGATTTATGCAGGGAGGACAGAGAAGTGCTCCCAGCCCCCAGCTTCTGCAGGCACGGGGAGGCCATCGGGGGCAAAGGACTACCTGTCCTGGCCCACGTGAGGCAGGTGCACAGGTGAAGCAGGTGCAGGCACCTCTCAGCTGCGCCCGAGGGTGCCCCAGAACCCCGCCCATCATCGGTGAAGGAATGCCAGCCTGAGGGGAGCAAGAGCAGGGACCTCGCCCCTGGCCTGGGGCCCAGCCAGCCCTCGGTCTCCCCCGCCCCATCTCCTCCTCTTGTCTACAGACTCACAGGACCACACACCACCTCACTGCCTGCTATGAAAGCTCCCATCCCTAGATGACCACTGCCACCCTGGCAAGGAGTCCTGAAGTCCAGGGAGTCCAGCAGTGGGTGCTCCTAATTTGCATATGCAAATCACCACCCACTCTGGCGCTGCTAGGTAGCACCCTGCCACGTTGCTGACTGATCCCCACACACCACTACCCCCACAAGACACAGGTTCTGCGCTCCCTGGGAATAGCCTCCCTCCTCCTGTCTCTGTCCCCACACCCTGCAGCACGCCAGGCCTGTGGGTGAGGAAAGGGAGCAGAAAGGTTGCCCTCTCGGCAGGACTAAGCCCAGGTTTGCCCCAAACCTGCCTGTCCCAGTGGCCCTCCGCCCCACTGGGTAGCCCACAGTGGTCCCAGAGCCAGGGAGGAGTAACATCCGTGGAGATTCATCCTCATGCTGGGAGGCTTGAAGTCCACACGGGGGCTCAGCAGGGCCCTGATTCCTAGACCTAGATGGCAGCTTCTCACTGCGACCTTCCAGGGCAGAAGGGACCAGGCAGCTGCAGGAATCCCAATCTCCTGAGTGGACAGTGCCCAGAGGTCCCACCTCAAGTCACAGCTCCTTGGAGATCTGATTTCAACCGAGTAGTCAGACCACAACACCACAGTGGTACTGCCTACGCAAAGCAGGGGCTGGAGAAGGGAGGCCTGGGCGCCCTGAGTCACCCTGTGCCCAGCTGTCAGCCAGGACAGCGAAGGTTGGCGAGGCCAAGCACACAGGGGGATAGGTGCTATCGGCCCACAGCCTAACTCTCAGGACAGCACCACCATGGCCTCTTGCAACCCACACCTGCCACCGGGCACACACTGGGCCTCCCTCTCTAC
>NDGM010950857.1:0-12394 GCA_002564305.1 Octomys mimax | reverse complement strand
AAAAAAAAAAAAAAAAAAACAGAATCGGGCCAGCTGGCACTCTTACCCATTTTACCATCCTTGATAGCAAGCACTGTGTGCTGGTTTTTACTGACAAAGCTTTTCATTTGAAATGGTCTGGGAATTACATTTACAGGTTCATAAAGGTCCTTTCTATACCTGAGGTGAATTGGGCATGGTTGACCAGGACCACTGGGGGTCAGCAGATGGATTTAGACCAATGAGTAGTCCTGTGGTGAGCTGAACCTTTAATCCCAAGCCTGAGCACCTACAGGCAGGCCCAGCTCCACCGCTTGCTCTGAGACCTCTGACAAACCAGAACTTCTCTGTGAGTCAGTGTGCCCATTGCTGGTATAAGGCCTATAAAACCTCCTTCACTTCCCTCAGGGATCATTGGGAAATCAAACTCAAAAGAGTACAGAAAACTGCTTCGCAGACTAGAAAGCCTCTCAGACATCTGAAGTGCTGCCATTGATTTGCTGTGCTGTGGGAAATGGGAAGCGGCTCCGTAAGGCTGCCTATTTTCAGGCATATGTGAGAAACTGTATGCGCGTGGACATAGATCTTCAATCTGAAATTATTCATGGCTGATCCAAGTTCTCTGGTAAATCTTTTTGTAATGTTGAAGAAAACTCCCTCAAGAGAGTCTGGTGATATATGTACATGGGGAGAAAAAGGAAGTGTCTGCCACCAACAAATGGGAATTTTTAAAAGATACTTTCTTCTTCTTGACCATAGTAGTTTCTGCTTGGCACTATACAAATGTCTTTATTTCCACAATGTTTGTTCCTTATTTCTTAAATGGGAGCTTTGGGAACAGGCTTAGCACAATGTGTCGCTTCAGACTTTCAAAATGCAAATAAGTCCTTCAATTCAAAGTTCAGAATATTCTTCTAAATTTAAATGAGATCCACTTTGCTTTTTGGAAAGCAACCTGGCTAAGATTAAAATTAGGTTATAAATGTGACAGAGCATATAATAAGACTACCATTCATTGACTGTTTCCCATGTGCTAGGCATTTAAGGTTAAGTGTTTTATACGGATCATCTCTTGTGATCTTCACAAGCCAGTGAGTAGATACATTGTTGGCCCTACTTTACAAGTGAGGAAAACTGGGCTGGCAGATTCACCAAAATGTCGCTTTACCCCAAATGTGTTCACGCAAATGTCATTGGCAACGTGAACATCAGTTATATTTAGGCCCCCACTAAGCCCCAGCAGATGAACACAAGAACACTAGAAAAGCCACCTTTCCTACCTTCCGGACACTAACTAGGCCCTTGTCGCTGGCTGTCACTTATCCTTTGCAGGATAAGTGGTCTCACATTTCCCAGAGGAGGAATGAGGCTCAGAGAGGTGGAACGCTCAACGTCACTGCGATGGTGAAGGCCTGGCGAGCCTCGGGCCAGGCTCTCCTCAATGGCTTTCTTCACAAAACCTGTATAGATGATGCACAGGCAGGGAAAGCCAGGGAGTATAGATCGCATACAAACACAGGGGGGAGTAGCCAACATGTCTACTAATAAAAGTAAAATTCAAAGCATCCATAAGGTACTTACCACATGAGCCACGCTAAGTTAAATGCCAATGGGGGTGACTTTGTAGTGAACTAATTTATTTCTGTATTACTGGTGGCGTGTTTATGATTAAACGCTATGAAGGTGCGGAATAGACATGCAAGCAAACTCAGAAATTACCCGCATCCGTGAAGGAAACACAGCAAAATGAAAACAGCTGTTGTGTTAGAGTGTAATGAAGTTTTTAATCTCTTAAATTGTCTTCACTATTTTAGAATATTGTTTTTACAATAAATAAAATGAGAAGGAAAAGAAATTTCATTATCCCACTGTGCCACTTACAAGAGGGTTGTGTTCCTGACTGGTAATAAATCAAGGCTATGGCCAAAAATTATGAAAAAGCCACGGTGCAGTCATTTTCAACTTCTGCTTTCACCTGGGGGATGAACAATAAGCTCTGAAGCATAGAATTTTATCACCCCCATCCAACCCTCTCCTCTCCTTCATGAAGAATGGAGACCCACAGATACCCAATTCCTCATCAAGGTCAAACACTTCCCTGTGGAGCTACAGCCTGCACCTGTTGTTTTTTTTTCTATAAAAATCCAATAAAATGAAAATACTTGTGTTATTTATCCAAAAACACCAACAAATTCAGCGTTGAAGAAAATGGGTAGGACTCAGAAGCTGAATTTGGAAGTAAGTGTGGCCTAGAAATCCATTCTAGGATTTCTGTACCAGACCGGTGGAAGGGAGGGGCCTACTCCGTGGCATCTCTTGTCACCATGGGCATCTGCACCAGCATCACCTGGGGACTTGTTACACATACAAATTTCTTGGGCTCCAGCCATGACAAGGTGAATCATAAATTCTGAGAGTAGGACCCAGAAATGTTTAACAAGCTCTCCAGGTGTCTCTGATGCGTGCTAAATTGAGAAGCAGGCTGTGAGGCTGTGTATCTCCAACTTCGGTGTGCAGGGGAATCCCCTGGGGGCCTTGTTAGACTGCAGGCTCTGATTCAGTCTGTCTGGGGGATGGAGGCTAGGAGTTTGCATTCCTAACAAGCTCTAAGGATATGCCAATGCTGCTTCTTTGGGGACAACACTTGGAACAGCAAGGCTGACCTAACTCTGTGTGGCTTTGGGCAGGATGTGGGTGGGTTCCAGACGGGCTTATCATCATGAACCTTGGCCCTCTGTGACCTTCCTCCTCTGAGTCAGTCCACAGTGCACACCATAGGCATCCTCTGTAGCTCATTGCAAATGCAGAAAGTCAGCCTCACCCCAGACCCATTGCATCAACACTATGATCCTCTTGTTGGTCTGTTGCAACCTGAAGTCTGAGCAGCCCTGCTCCATGAGGCTGCTGGATGCCAAGGCACAGCTACAACCTTGGAGCCAGCCCAGTCCAGCTGGCAGCCTCATGACCCTGTCCCAGAACAACTTACAAATGTTATCCTCCACATTTGGGAGAGACTGATGGTCAGATAAGAAGAGTGGGGAGCTACAGTCTTGCCAGAAACCAACAAGGGAAGCTAGGTAAGGGAGGCAGGTGCGGGAGATGAAAACAGCAGTCACATGCAAATGTCTTGAAATGTAACAATATTAAGAAATAGGGACTCTTCCTGCCACAGTTACTTTACCCATTGCTGGGACACGATACCCAACATCACAACTTAAAGGATGAGAAGTCTATTTTGTCTCATGCTTTAGAAGTTTCAGTCCTTGCATGGTTGGCTGGTTACAAAGCAGAAAAGCATGGCAGAGAGGGGCAGTGCAGCAAGAGCTACTGCATGACACGGAGTCTAGGAAATAGGAAGAGGAACAGGAGAAGCCAGAAGAGAAACAAACCCGTCCAGGCTGCACCCCACCGACCTACCTCTTCTGACCAGACCCTACCTCAACAGCAAGTCAGCTATGAACTACCACAATCTAGTCATCTTCCAAAAGCCCCATATATGAGCCTACGAGGCTTTAGGAGAACATCTAGATATAAACCCCTCCCCACAAGAGACAAAACAAAACAGCTCTTGT
This sequence comes from Octomys mimax, assembly GCA_002564305.1. NCBI lineage: Eukaryota > Metazoa > Chordata > Mammalia > Rodentia > Octodontidae > Octomys > Octomys mimax. Next base: position 8,843 of record NDGM010950857.1, on the reverse strand, counting down.
GCACAGTTGTGCCAAGCAGTATAACTTCCTGCAGCTGGAAAGATGGCCAACAAGTGTCAATGGTCCCTTGACCTCCTTCTGAGCCTTCCTCTCCTGCCCCTACACTGCTCTAGAACCCAATAAAGAAATGGGAAATGCCCGCATGCTGAAGAAAGTTTGTGTTAGAAGGATTGTGCAGAAAATGCCTGTGCATAAATTTCTGGTGGCTGCTGTAACAAATTACCCACAAATACATTATCCAACTCAAATTTGAGGCCAGCTTGGAAGACCGAGTGAAAAGTGAAAAGATTGGTTGGAGGCTGGTTCGGTAGTACAGCACTTGTCTAGCCTGCACAACACCCTGGTTCAATCCCAGTACTTAAAAAAAGAAAAGCCTAAATTCACAGAATCTATGGGACTGCACTGCCCAGTTTTTATAGGCTGCCTGCTTTCCTTGGCTCATGGTCCCTTTCCCATCACCAAAGGTAACAGCTATCCCCTTCCTCCTTTCGGACTCTGCTTCCATCCTTGTTCCATCCTCGTATCTTCCCTTCGTCTCCTGCCTCTCTTTTTGTAAAAGGACCCTTCTGATCATAGGATACCCATTCGGATAATCCAGATAACCTCCTCATCTGAAGTTCTTAAATTTCATTGTAGTCTTTAAATTTAGTCAGATCTGCTAGATCCCTTTTGCCTTGTATGCTAACATATCACAGGTTCCAGCAATTACAATGGGACACCTTGGAGAAATGGAGTGGTATTTTCCTGCCTGCCACACCTACTCTGGACAGTTCCTCTCCTGGGTCTTGTGAAAGATGCATCTGACAGGGTCCTTGCTGGGCTCCTGTGAGGGCTGCCTTTAAGCCTAGACAGACAAAATACCCTTCAATGCCTCACTCAGAACTGAGAACATGGCAGTACTTTGTGTCAGACTTCCCACTGTCAGCAGGACTCAGCTAGTCATTTAGAGTGTCAGTGGCTTGCCTTTTGCATTAATATAAGCATTTGGATTAAATGAATGTTTAAGATGGAACTGTTCCAAGCCAGGATGGACACTTATGGGCTGTGTGAGGCACCATGGCTCACAGGAAAGTCTAATGAGACTGAACAGACAATTTTATTTATTAGGTCCTGCTGCCCCTAGCCAACCCCAGTTACATCTGAAATACACTTATTTCAGGAAGTTCCCACTGAAGATCACCTTTTCTTGCTTGCTGTAAATGAGTTTAAATCCTGTGACAGGCTCGGGGAGAGAGACTGGACACAGTTGTCCTCCCAGAAGCCAGTCAGCAGGACTTCCAGCTGTACTAAGGGCTATGACCCTGAGCAGGACTGGATCCCAGATCGGAGGCGCTGGGCAATCTTCACTTGTGCGGATGGGGTTCCTCCTGGTTTGGATGGGATTCCTTCCAGCACACAGCAGTGAAGGCGGCAGCAGCTTTACTTGCAGCTGGGTCTGGAAAACTCCTCCTCCCATCTACAAAGCCTGAACATCTGGGTGAAGCCAGACAGCATGAAAGGTTCAGCCTCCATTCTCTGGTAGCTTCATGTAAATGTAGGGAAGCAGCCACCATCCACAGTGGGAGGTGTCTCTTTAAAACTAGGTAAAGGTCGTTCCAGAGGCAAAAGACCAGTCCTGCCCAGCCCAAGGGACACATGGAACAGGACTTGAACAATGAGAGATTAATTAGGCTAAGGGCTGGGGGCTGAGACACAGAGCCAGCCCTAGGTTTAATATTTGTGTTATTGCCATTATTAATGTGCACTTTTCCTTTTGTGGTGTTGGGGACTGAACCCATGGCTTCTTCCCTGAGCTACATCCATGACCTTTTTAATTTTTATTTTGAGAATGTCTCAATAAGTTGCTAAGTTAACCAACCTGGCTTAAACTTATAATCCTCCTGCCTCAGCCTCCCAGAGTTCTGGGATTGTAGTCATGAACCACCACCGTCAACTCATGCCACACAGAAATCATAACCTCTGACATTTGGCCTAGCATTTACCATATGCCTTTGTCTGTGGGTTTTGCCTGTAGTAACTCCTCTGATGTTGGCAACCACCTAATGAAGTAGGGACTTACATCATCACATTGAAAGGAAACTGAGACAGAGAGAGCTAAAGACACAGACGATGTGGCCAGAATGGAAAACTAGGATGCTTGTCCTCAGAGCCTGACTCCAGGGTTCCAGTCACAGAAGACTCACTGCTCTGGAGCTCCGAGCATCCCTCCCCAGGATCTATGGCAGAGGGAAATGAGGCAGGAGAAGTAACAGCCAGGTGTGGGACACACAGCTCTGGATTTTCTCCCCTGCAGTACTAGGTGTCCTACATGATGGGCTATGGAGGTGGTGGGCAGCAGTAGGCAGCCCAGAAACCCTCAGGTCTTCCATGGCCTGGAGGCAGAGAGACCCTCATTGGCTGTCAATGCTGTGCTGGAGAAACTGAGTCCCTGGCAGAGGCAACACCTCTCCCTCTCAGATCTTTCAACCTACAGAGGTTTCAGACTTTCCAGAAGCCATGTTTGTGTGGATCAGCAGGTGCCCTCACCCCAGGTGAAGAGTGAGGGTGTGCTCTGTACTCCAAGCCCACCACCCTCAGGGGACCATTCCAGGTGGCCACAAAGCAAATGTTCTTGTGGTCAGTGAGGTGTGGAAACTTGCTGTCACCTACATCCTGAAAAAAATCTACAAATGTTTATAAGGCCAGCCCCACACAGCTCCTCCCTCCCCCATCATCCTTCCTTTCCCAACCCCACATAAGCTACAGCCAGCCATAATCACCCTTGCAGCCCCAGGGAGCATGAGCTGTTCAGGGCCCCATACAACCTGGCAACAGTTCTGTTCTCCTTTCACCCATGAACCAACTGAGGCTGACACCCTGGCCCAGCGCTCACCTCATGCCTACAGCCTTACCCTTGGAAGATTGGGAGCCAGGCAAGCATCCTCTAGGCAGACTTCCTGTCCACAGATTGGGTCTGCGCACCCTGGCAAACACAGGCATTCACAGAGCTCCTTGGCTCTGACCAGCCAGCCACATGTCACAAATAACTGAGGCAGAGCCTCCACCTGCAGCCAGACTGGAGAGGGAGCCAGGAGTGCTTTGGGCCATTTCAAAGCTCTTCCCACTATCAGCTTGACCTGAAATGACCTAAGCAATAAAGATTCTTGGTGATATTTAAGGTAAAGTGAAATGCCTGGGGCAAATTAGTTGACGTGTCCAACTTGAAAATAAAAGTATTACTACGTTGTATTTTATTTTCCTAGTTGTTCTGATTGTACATCATGGGCAGAGAAAATTGGGTTGAGTCCTTAATTGTTGTCAGTGACCTTGGTTAAGAGCTGCAAGGTGCAACTCTGGCTCTACTGCTCAGCGTTAGTCTAAGTGACATGCGCCATCTTTCCATTTAGTGGGACTAACCAGCAGCCTTTTGTGAGGAGAGAGCTACTTATTACACACCCACTGAACACTTAGTGCAACTGCTGAGGCATCGTTGGAGCCATGTGTAGGCTACATTATTATTATTATTATTATTATTATTGCTGTTGATGTTACTTTTCTCCTTCTTCCCTTTCTCTCTTCAGGAAACTGGTATAAAATGTCTGATGTATGACCTGTTATCCTTGAAGACAGCCTTTTCAATGTCAGAATTAATTCCAGGCCACAAGTCACAGATAACAGCCAGCAGGCAACAATCCTCACAAGCACCGAGTGAATTATGGCAAGTTACAGTGATTGCTATATTCTGGCCTAAGAATTCAATTTACCCATAAAATAAATGCTTTATAGACCAATCATTTTTATTGATGTTGTATAAGTCTGGATTCGTAGTCACAAGCTGTGGAAAGAGATCCTGGCTGAGGATCTCACAGAATACCCAACAAGGGAGTGTCAGGCTTCTCACCCACTCCATTTTATAAGGACCTAGGCTGAAAAAATTGTATTACCTCCAACATATGTCTTCTATGGCTCCCTAGGCTATCAACATCCAGAGAGTGGGGAACACAGTGAAAGTAAAGAGAGAAGGGGTTCTGCATGGGAGGTCTAACTGGCCAGACCTATAAGAGGCTCCATGCCATTGGCTAGAACTCAGTCACCTGGTCTAGCTGCAAAGGAGGCTGGGAAATGGGCTTACTGATCAGCTAGCTATCAGCCTCTTTTACAGAAAGCAAGGATGCTCACAGACAGGCTTTTCTTTTTACCCACACTCACTGGGGAAAGAATTCCACAGACTTATACAGGGGCCTTGAATCCACAGCAGTCACAAAAGGCTAACAGATGCCTAGTTTAGACATTATGAGAGCCCAGCAGGTGGTCTCTCTTCAAGTTGCAAACAAGATATGGCTGGAGCTTCAGTCTTGTCTGAGACTGGACAGGGACTGGAGGGCCCACTTCTGACGTGGTAAGGGAGAAGAGGAGGCTTCAGTTCCTTGGGCATTTTTTTTAACCTTTGTTCTCTGTTAAGTCATAGATGAATCTATGATTCATGGTATAATTTCTTCTGTCTGGGGTTAGGAAGGTCTTCAGGCATTAAAAATCTATGTAGCTGTGGCAAAGGATTTGCAGTGGAGCTGTACTGAGTGGTTAGCATGAGAGTTCCCCATTTCAGGCTTGTCTACTCTCAAGCTGCGAACAAAAAGAAAAGGAACCGAGCCTGCTCTTGCCTTCCCTTGAGAGCACAGCCCTAAAAGGCTTTGATGACTACAAATTGAATGCATGACTCCATAAGTAGTGGCAAAGTCTCTTGATTCACATGACACATCAGGGGCTTTGGTGTCAATGCCAGGAAGGCTTTCTCCTTGCTAGGTCTTTGGAGGACTTCTGAGGGCCACAGTACCTGCCAAGCCGACACCTCCTACAGTTGCTTTCTCTGGGTTCTGGAAACATCCCCTGCCTTCCTCTGTAGGCCTCAGGTGTTGCCAGCTCCTACTGGTGTTAGCTTCATGATTTGTCACCTTTGCAGGTTTCTCTGGACCAGTGCCCCCATACACACACACCTTCTGTAAAGAGCTCCTCCACGGAACTTTTCTTGCCTTGGAGCCATTTTTTCCCCTGCCAGTGTGTAAGAGTGTGGAGGAGCCTCCTTGGACACGATAAAGTCATTCAAGCTCCTGACACTTCACAGTCATAAGACAGATTCAGCACAGCTGGAGCTACGTGTGGCCTGCTGCCGCCTTCTCTGGCTGCACACGGGAGGGCTGTCCACAGCACAGCCTCCTTCTGGGGCTGATCTCGTAGAGCCCACATGCTGTGCTTCCGCATCTGCATGCTCAGTGCAGGTCACTGTCTAAACCACCTGTGGACAGAGAAATGCGATTCCTATAACCCTGAGCCTGCATGTGCCACAGGAGCTTCTCATTTATTCAGAGTTCAAAGTTCATATTTGTTTGTTTCTTTCTTTCTTTTTAAATTTTAGAACAGGGTCTACAGGGTCTATAGGGTCTTGTTACTAGATCAGACTCATAGTGATCCGCCTGTGTTCAGCCTGCCAAGAGCTGGGATTATAGGTGCACCACCACGCCCAGTCTCAATCGCCACCTCAGCATGCCACAGGTGGCACGGCATGCCAGGGATCAAACTCTGGTCCCTGCATCTGCCTTAGCAGGTGCTTTAATCCCCAGACCTATTTGGCTGCCCCTAGAAGGATTTGATTTGTGTGTGTGTGTGTGTGTGTGTGTGTGTGGCTGGTTCAGGCTGCCTTAAGGGAGGGACTGGTGTGGCATGTGGAGCCAGGGATCAGACACTGCAGTCCCTGTGTCTGACTGAGTTTGCACAAGATGGCACTTTAAACAACTGAGCTAACCCGCAAAGCCCCAAAAGTTCATATTTCTTGAACACCTACATATCAGGCATTCTAGGATGGCTGAGATGCTCAGAATACAGCGGTAAAAAACCCACTGACCCTCTATCTTCTTTGAGCTTTCATTCTCATTTGATTCTTGGGATAACTAAGGATGTACCTTCACTATTTTGGGATACTGTTTTATTTCATTTCATTTTTGTGATACTGGAGATTGAATCTAGAGCATCACCTATACCAGGCAAGTGCTCTACCCTTAAGCTAGATTTTATGGTTTGTAGTACCATTTTGAAACTCCAAGTTGTTATGATCAAGAAGTGTTTCCTATTAAAACTCCACACCACACCACACCACACCACACACACACACACACACACACACACACACACACATGCTGGGACTGACAGCATGCATGCAAGAGGTGGTGGGCCTACAGCACACAGGCAGATCAGACAATCTGGATAGCTTCCACTCTTACAGGCACCAGTTCTGCCTGTGAAACTGTAAATTCCAAGGAGTGACTGCTGTGGACACTGGCTTTCATTCATTTCCAAATGCACCAACCACAGCACTCTTGCAGGGGCAGCACATTCCTGTGTCTTCTCATTCAGTCATCAACAACTGACCTCACCCCCATGGCCACCAAGTGCCAGGACTCCCATCTTCATGGTGCACTCACCTGACAGAGGCTCCTAGCTGTCTTCTGTTTGTTTCACTAAGAGAGCATGGAGTTCTCAGCTTGGGAATCCCACGGTATGGCATAGACCAAGTCAGATTTTTCCACAAGCCCCAGGCATCTTACAAACACAGAGCCTATGTTTTCTGCAGAACTTGGGTTTTATTGAGCTCCACAAGATACTCCAAGTGGAACACTTCTGCTTGCCCTCATCCAACCTTAAATGTTCCATGGCTGTAAGACCAGTGGGAGGACCCCAGGCTAATAGCAGCAGAAATTCAAATGAGTCAGAATCAACCCCCTGTAGACGCCAGCTACCCCTGAAGCTTGCTTACTGGCAGAATGCAAGGGTTGGGCCTGGAGGTGAGGAAATGACTCAGACTTTGGTGGACACAGGTGTCTTGTCAGCTCCTCTGCAAAGCATCAAGAGACTATGCTGCTCCTGAGGTGACAGGGAAGACTGCTAGGGATCAGTTGTTCTGTCACTTCCCATGCAGAATGCCTGCCTCTAGCAGGCAGAGCCCATATGACAGGGCAGCCATGTGCTCTTCCTCCTGTTTTACAGTTCAGACCTGAAGAGGCAGAGGCACGGCTGCACTCTGATGATGGAGGAAGCTGGCCGTGGGCTAGAAGAAGGGAGTGAATCATTTGGATGGGCCAGGGGAGCAGTACACGGGAGGGGATCCCAGATCCTTTCTCCACCTACCTCACTCTCACACTTCTGCATTGCTGTTCTTGCACCTTCCATCTTGTGCCTAGCAAACACCACCCCCAGTTACTATATACTTAAAAATTAAAAAATATTGAACTGGGCTCTGGGAAGTGGGCAACTAGTGGTTGGTGTGCATGGAGTTTCAGTTTTGGGAAGGTAGATGGTGGATGGTGGGTGGCAGATGGTAGTGATGGTTGTACCATAATGTGCATTACTTAACGCACTGAACTACACACGTAAATGGTTAAAAACTAAATTTAAGTATTTTAAACCCAATTTTAGGGACAAAAAGCTACCTGAACCTTAAAACCTACATGTATCTTAAAATTAGAAAAGCTACATGAACCTTAAAATGGAAGGTTGGAAAAGCTACATGAACCTTAAAACCTCCATTATGCTAGCGGAGAGAAAACAGTACAAAAGGCTATCCGTACATGATTCTTTTTATGAGAAGTTCTTCAAATCTCAGAACTGGGGGTGGAAAATGAGATCAGAGATGGCCAGAAGTCGGGGTAATAGGAACGCTGTTGCCTGAAGAGGGAGATAAGGGGCTTCCTTAAAAGCAGATAAAATGATCCTATTGTGAATGTTCTGGTTAAAGACCACTTACACTTGCCAAAACTCATCATAGCTTTCATCGTAGCACCCCTTGTACTCCCAGCCCCGTAAGTGGCTGAGGCAAGAAGATGGCTTGAGGCCAGGGGTTCAAAGCCAGCCTGGGAAACATAGTCAGACTCCATCTCAAAACAATAACAGGTAATTTCCAAATCCCACTCATGCTAAGATGCCCAGCTCATATCTTCAGGGAACTCTCGGAGCCCACATGAAAGCACAGCCCCTCCTGTTCCACATCCCATCTGCTGAAGTGTCCAGAAAAACCAATCTGAGGCCCAACTGAACATTTCATTTCTCTTTGTTACATTTCCTTGTTGTTTCCTATCCTCAAGTGCATGTATCAGCCATGACCAAGCACTGGGTAACTCATTCAGTAGGGAGGTATAAGGAGATTACTGTGGATAGCTGTGGCAACCTCACATTCCCAAGCACCCCGCCCACCCTAAGCATTCTTCTCTGTAGCTCACTTACTGCCCAGCCATTAGGTCAAGAGGAACTTGGCTCCTGATGGTGGCTTCAGTCATGGGGGCAAATTCTTGTATTAGGGTTATTGCGGTCCAGAGGGAACACAGAATAAACACTTCCCTTCTGATTAGCTGTGTTAGCCTTGGATACTGTAGACTGGCTGACCATTATCAGTTGTTGAATTGTGTCTCCCAAAAGATTTGTTCAAGTATTAATACCCAGGACCTAATAAATGTGGCTTTAGAAACACAGTGGCCTCCATTCACAAACTTAATTATTTCCATGATTCTGGTTACAGAATTTGTTCCACAATTCTGGTTGCTTGTAAGTTTGTTAACCAAGGTACCACTGTAGTGTTTTGTGCAGATGAAATTTTTTTTGTTTTTTAACAAAGAATACAATTTATTAAGAACTTAATGGACGGAAGGGATAGAAGTACATCTTGACCAACAACAACACAGGATTCCTAGATTAGAGACAAGGAAAGAGGCTTGTCAAGAGCTATGAACACATCAGAGGTCAGGTAAGAAACAGTCCAAGGGGCCGGGGAGATGGTTCAGTGGAATAAGTGCTTCCTTGCCAAGTGCAAGGGCCCTAGT
>NDGM010950851.1:0-23685 GCA_002564305.1 Octomys mimax | reverse complement strand
GAAGAAGAAGAAGAAGAAGAAGAAGAAGAAGAAGAAGAAGAAGACGAAGACGAAGAAGAAGAAAAACTTTTTTGGGTAAAATACTAATATCTGTATGTTTTCTATTTAATAAACTAAGTTTTTAACTAATTTATGCTATCTTAGTTTAATTAAGAATGGCAGGCATCTTGTGATATTTGAGCTTGTATACCTGGTTCGTTCACTTAGCATTATGGTCTCAAAGTGTGTCTTAAGTTACTTTTCTAATTGTTGAGACAAAATACCCGATACCCAACACTGAAGGAGGAGAGATTTATTTGGCTCACAATATGTAGAGGTTGCAGTCCATAATCAGTTGGCTCCAAGTCAGGGTGGTACATGGCAGAGGGGCAACTGTTCATGGTGATGGAAGACAGCAAAATCAGCAAGAGAGGAGGGGAGAGTGAGCCTCTGTCAGTTCTCCACCCTGTACGCAGGTTACCTACCCCAGTGCAGGCATAGCACTCCTACCCCTAATCCCAGCACTGGACCACAAGTCGCATACTGTAGATTCAGCTGACTTGGAAAAGCACCCCCATGCATGACTGCAACAGGCACTGGGGGCAAATCCAGACACAAACCCTAACACAGTGCATCCATTTTCCTACAAATGACTCAAATATTTCTTTCTTAATGGTGCAGGGGTCCTCCACTGTGTGTCCCTACCACAATTTCTTTAGCCACTCTTCTGTTGAGGGACATATTGACCAGCTTTTGAAGCCAGGTCATTAGCTGTCTTGCCCCTCTTTCAGAGTCCAGCTGGGTAAAGGAGAAGCCACGTGTAGATCCTTCAGTCAAACCAAGCTTCCAGAAGTCATCTTGCATCAACAGCAGCATGAGAATAAACTTCATCAAAGCAAAAGCTGAAACAAAGAAGTCTGGACAAGAACCTAGTTTGAAGCTGTTTATAGCAGGAAGGACAAGAGGAAAGGCTGAAGTTCCACCTCCAAGTTGTTCACAGGGCTATCCCTATAGAGAAGAAGACTTGGGACCCATCCTGAATTTAAGTTTAAAATTGTGGGAGTTCATAAGCCAAAAAAGTATGCTCTGTGATCTTTTACATGTCCTCATCATCATAAAAATAGCACTATGAGTCTATGCGGCACTTGCTCCCAGTCAGTACCTACATTTATTATTTGTGAGTACTTTATGCTGAATAGTCCATTTAAAATTCACTAAACTTTTATCTCAACTTATTGAGGAAGGAGCTGAGGCTCAGAAAAAGTACAGTGATTTTCAAGAACCCACACAAAAGAATGTTGTAGGGAAGCATTCATATCACAGAATGAGCCCCATTAACGATGCCTCCTTAGCTCCCACTGCAAGCTGAGCCCCTCTTCCCCTACTGCTGCTGTGCTGACCACTTGAGGCTGTGAAATGTTGCTGGCCAGAGACCAGGAGCACTACTAGGAATCAGCCTGAAACACAGGTACAAGCAGGAAACCCAGATATACCGTGGTAAGGCTCTCTATATAAAAAATGTCCATACAGTCACCAGGAGAAGGGACACGAGTAGTCCTGGAGCACTAGCTCAGAGATGTAGAGGTTGTTTTTTCTTTCTTAGGAATGTCTGAGGGTCAGCAACACAGAGAAGTGCCTTCTTTCACAGAAGTGTGTTTAAGTGTAGTGAGTGATGATGGGTGACTCGTGCAGAGCACCTTAGAATCTGCAAAAGCCCTTGTCCATGAATTATTTCCTTGAGCCTCGGAAGCACAGGACAGACCCTGTCATCTCTGTTCTGGAAAATAACTGCAACTGTGAGATGGGATGGTGGCCACATTCCTAGGTGACTGTGAAAATTAAGGTCATGATAGGACAGGTCATGACTGATAGGCCAAGCTCTGTAGCATAAGGAAGCCGTGTGATGAATCATCACTGCAGAGAAGAAAACAAGCCTCACAGAGGTTTGATGGCCAACTCAAGATGATCCAAGAATTCAGGTGCAGGCCCAGGCCTTGGGCCACGTGGCTTGAGGTGCAAACTCATACAAGGTTAAATCTTGCTTAATCTAAGCAGAAACAGGGAGTAAAGGAGATCCTAGTCCCCAGGAGGTGAGGCATTCACTCACTGTCCTCCACCATTCTTCCTGTTCCACCTTTACTTCTAACCCAGAACTGGGCATGTAAGAATTTTTTAAATATTGCTGAAAATGGTAACTGGGCATTGAAATCCTGAAATCCAGGAAGTTCTGCTTTTCTCCACAACTCACCCTCAACCTCATTCTCTTGCTCATCTTAGCTAAAGAGAATACATTTAATCTTTAGATGTTGTTCTGGTCAGAATTCAAGCTATATTTTAACCACAGAACAATGAGGCTTAGGAGCTGAAGTGAAATTTTTCTTAATCCTTAGTATCATACAACCCTATCTATCAGAAGTGCTAGTGATACAGGTTTTTGGTCTAGCCTGAGTTATAAACACTGTTATCCAATATTTATTAAGGCATTAATGGATTCTAAAAATCACATTCCACAGGAAAAATATATATCTGAACTTTAAAAAAAAAATATGTGTTTGTGTGTACAGGGTCTTTCTGTGCAGCTGAAACCTCTAGTGATCCTCCTTTTCAGATGCAGTCTGGGATTGCAGTCATGTGTCACCATGCCCAGTCTTGGTGACTGGTTCAGCACACCTGGGGCCGGGCCAGCACAATAAGTGGTACCAGGGATCGCCCCGGATGTGCTGAACCAGTCACCAAGACTGGGCGTGGTGACACATGACTATAATCCCAGCTCTGGGCATCTGAAAAGGAGGATCACTAGAGGTCTCAGCTGCATAGAAAGACTCTGTACCAAACACATATTAAAGGAAGCCAGTTGGCAGTTTATTTCCTTTCTTTCCCTAGAACTCAGAGATTTTTCCATGTGAAACACACACACACACACACACACACACACACACACATTGTCTCTCTCTCAGACATTTTTCTATGAGTCTCTATCTTAGTGGTTCTTGAAGTGTGAGTACTGGATCAGGGTCATGAGGACCAACCAGCTTGCTGGAAATGCAGACTTTCATCCCCTACAAATGAGTCGGAGTCTGCAGGTGAGACCCAGCAATGCTGCATAGCGATCTCTCCAGAAGATTCTAATTCAGGTTTCTATTCAAGAACCACTGCCTTATCTAAAATTCACTATGCCCTTTGATGCATTAACTGGTCCATCAGCGGCCTACAACAATGTGTGTGCTCGTCTAGGTCCCCAGGCCAAGAGGATGGCTGAGGAATGGCAACAATTTAGCTTACTGTGTTATAAAATTAAATGTAAAGTACTACATTAATAGCAAGGATTATGTCTTTAAATGAAACATTACATAAACGGCAGGAAATCTCAGTCACATAAATGTCAGTGTAATAGTAGTAAAAGCAAGTGTTTAATCCATTATTAACTTACAGATTTTCCAATTTTTTTTATTATGCAAACCACACATTTTCGTTTTCCTTCCTTTATCTATTGTCCAGGATCCCCACCCATTTCTCTTATAATTCCACACAAATATACATGACTAGAAACACCTGGATCTTTCATGACTATCAGATCTAAGGAAATCCTCATGGACATTTGCCTGTCCCTCAGTGAGGTCAGCATAGGGAGTTGTGAAAACTTTCTCAAGTCTTTAGTTAAACTCTGTTATAGTCTAATTTTCCCCTGGGGATTGCCAAGGAAAACCTACATGTTAGTTCATTCATTAAAATTCCTTTCAGTGATACCTAAGTGGCTAATTCTGTACCTAGCTATGAGGGAAATGAAATCCCTAAATTTGATCAAAATTAATCAAAACAGAGGTGTGTGACTCATTCAAAAGACAAAGCATGCCTATTAAAAATGTTCCCAAAGAAGACGCATGGATGAAGCTGCTGGAGGCCACTCTAACTTGTGTTATGATCATTTAAAAAGGATTCTAAATGAGTATTTACACTAGTATTCAATCAAAGGCACCTTGTATGACAGCCCCACATTACATGGAATATTCATCCTCCACCTGAAATGCGCTGCACCTCCAGGCTTCCCAGTGAGCAGTTGCTGGCTGCATTTGACCTTTCCTTCAATGGCAAGATGATAATCGTATTGTGTCACTTTTTAAAAAACAAGGTAGTCGTGACAAGAAATAAGATCTGAACCACTGCAGGTTACACATTAGAAATAAATGAAGGTAAGACATGTGGTTTATGTTTGCTGTAGGCCTCTTGATGGTCACCAATTTTTTTTTTTTTTAATGAAGCAAAATTGAGTCTAGTAATGTTTAATTGCTATCTTAAATTTCTAAATTTCATAGCCAGGCGTGGTGGTGTACGCTCGCAACCCTAGCATTCTGGGAGAGTGAGGCAGGAGGATCATAAAACCCTGTTTGCAAAGCAAAATATGAAAAACTGCCTGGAGATGTAGCTATTGTGATGACCCTAGGTTTGGTCCTCAGTCCTGAGATGCATTCTGAGATGTACTTATTAGCAGTTGGAATTAAATCAGGTATTCTCCTTTTTTGCTATTATTTCCTTGTAATTTCACAAACAAAAAGAGAGAAAGAAAGAAGAAGAAAAAGCCTCTTGGTCAGCAGAAGCTGAAGTATGACACGCAAGGAATGAACCAGTTCAGTTTTGATTTGTTTTTATTATTAATTTTATTGAGAAACAAATAGCAATGAGACAGTTCCAAAATTGATTAATAGGACAGTTTCAATATATAATACATTGCATAATGTTGTCTTCATAGTGGTTTAACCTTCAGCTTTTGAGGACAGCCATGCTATGTGTCTGTTATGAATAGCAAATCAAACTCTCAGTTTTTAAAACTTAACTGTGCTTATGGTCTTCTTTCTGTTGCCTGCTTCCACATTCACCTCCAAGTCACCATAGGCAGCTTTGCTTCCCAGCCTTCTCGGATTTGGCCTCAACATGGTGACCTTCTTGACAGAAGTCAGAAGAAATATTTGAAGAGAAATGTGCCCCCAGTGAATGCATTCTGAGATGTATTTATTAGCAGTTGGAATTAAATCAGGTATTCTCCTTTCTTGCTATTATTTCCTTGTATTTTCAGAGGGAAAAATGTCCAATGAAGCTAAATGAAGTTATGAAATGTCCCCCTTCCAGTTTCTGATGTCATGAGATACCACTAGTATTTAGGTTAGCCTTTTAGTTACCAAAAAAGATGTTCACACAAATCTTTTTGGGAAAACACATTGAATCTTACAAATTATTGCCTTTTTTGATTGCCAGTCAGTTAGATCCAACATGTGAGAATAAGAACATTCAGCATTTCCACTAGGCAGTGGGATGGGCAGAGACAGCCCCAGCTGAATTACAGTTTGCAAGGGCAACTGGAGTGCCTCCTGGTTTGGTTAGCTTCCCATGAGTCAATCCACACCCATCACCTGTACAGAAAAGGAATTTCATCTAGGAACACGCGCTGGCCAGTACCACTCGGTAGAGAAGTGGTTAAAATAACTGGACATGGGGGCCCTGCCTGGAGAGCACCTGTTTGGTACAGTCCAAAAATAATAGCTACGAAAACATGAACAGCTATTTTGAATGTCCTCCGGCAGAGAGACAGAGAGCCGTGTTAATTTAATCTCCTCTCCTAACTGTTAGCAGCAGTGTAGAAATGGACGCTCTCATCCCTGTAATCAGTTGCATGGTGCACAAGGGCAGCGGTCTCTTGAGCCTCATCTGCGAGCTAATCTTTCATTTCATAGCAGATCTTTCCATATCAAACAACACAAGTGACTTAATTTGCATGACAGGATTTGTAACGGGGCAAATCTAGTGTCAAAGTCGATTAAAGATTACACCAGAGAACTATCATAATCAGTCCTCTAATGAGCCTAAATAGTACATGTAAAGTCTCCCCTTTTTGCCATTCCAGTCATGTATAAAAGGGAATGTATTTCTTTTCATCGATGAACTGGTCTTTTGGTTTGCACATTACGCCCTACGTTGAGCTAAAGTCATGTCAGTCTGGTTTCAGAGGGAGAGAAAGGGAAATAATAAAGCAAACATCACTTCACAAATGACATTGCTTGGTATAAGCCAACGTTTGAAGCCCTTAATTCTTCTAATCTGCAAAATAGTCAATGCTAATGGGTTTTTGCCTTTGTGAAAGCTGATGCATAGAAAGAAAAACTTTAATGAGCTGCCTGGGCCGTGTGCTTACAGATACCTGTCAAATGTCTGTCATCTTAGCTATTGCTGAGGCATTATAAAGAAAGTAAGAAGGAAGGAACGACAGTATTTGTACAAGCATTTTCATGCTAAAATGGCACAATTTTCTTCCTGTCATAATTTCATTGTATCTGAAAGTCGAAAAAGCTTAACCCTTTCCCTAGCATGTCCTGGGTAGTTGTGTTGCACAATCTTGGCATGAGCGGTTGAAAAACAGCCCTGTGGTTTTGTAAACAGTATCTTCTGTTAAATTTGTTTTCAAAAATGGAATTACCTACGTTTAAAAAAAATGTGACAACAAACTATTTGAATCAATTGCTTCCAATCAATTGCTCCCAGGGAGACCAGGAGTATATTAAATGCAAAAACTCTGTAATGTGTGGGGCTGTCATTTGAATCAATTCTTTCTGAGTTCTTAATTTAATATTTCTTTGTATCTTTGTATGCCTAATACACATACCGGGGCAATCAGGTCAACAGACTCCCCTTGTCTCACCTTCTCTTTTATTCAAAAGAACAGGCAATGCAAATGTATCTTATTACCCAGGCACCTGCTACAAGAAGGTTGTGTTAGCTTTATTTTCTGGGACACAATCATAAAATGCAACGTGAGTTAAACCTTGGCAGGAATGAAAAGTCTCTGTCCAGGTGCGAGTTGTTTTTCCTCTTACAAATAAAAAAAGGAGTTAGACACATGTGCATATGTACACGCACACGTATATCCCCAGAGAACTTCCAAGTTTTAAGTTGCAAAGAAAGAATGGACTTTAACCCTTCCGATTCCTCATTGTTTCGAGCGACAATGGAAGGATACCAGTCTCTGATCATTTTTGTTGGGCCCCACCCCTCACGCCTAAATAAAAGATAGAAAAGAAAGGACAGGAAGTACTTTCTAGAAAAGGAGGCACCTTTAGAGCTTGCACTAACTCAGGGCTGTACTTTGGCTCTCCCCCGGCTTCTTCTGCACACAAAAAACGCTTGTATATAACTGCTGTGCATTGTAAAAAAATTCACATATTGGGGCAATCCTCAAAGTTTATAATGAAATGGTAGGGATAAGACAAATATGTATGGGTAAGATAATGCCAGTTGTTTGTACCTGTGAATGTTATCAATAACCCTGACTTGCAATATCGCCTTGTGCAGTAACAGGTTTTGGCAAAATATGATGATAGTTATATATCTCCCGGTCAACTAAATTCCAGTGAGTTCACATTGGTGCATGAAGTCCTCTAGAAGACCCCAAGTATTAATGATGCTATCCAGGAATACGATGTCATCCTTGATGGCTCATGGCAAGGAGTCCCTTAGGGTGGTTGTGCTCTCAGAGTTCCAGTCCCTTCCAGGAAGACATACCAGGCATCACAAAGCAGGGCACTCTGCACTTGGCCTCAGAGCCCCTCTGTAGCACCTGGAGTTTGACTCATTTGCTTTCTCTCCCCTGTTACAACCTAAAGAGAAAACTTTAATGAGCTCACTGGGCTGCATTGTTTCTCAGGAAAAAAAAAACGACAGTAACTCGAAGGAGGAAGTATTAAATGTTTATGCTGCAGGTAAAATCCCAGGGCTCTAATTTGTTCTCCTTCCCCCTGCTTCCTTTCTCCAAAGTAATAAGTCAAAACAAATCCAAGGAGAAGGCAAATTTTAGTCAAGAGGCATTAAAATTTCAAATGAGATAAACCAAGCCAAGAGCACTAGAATACAGATGCCTCTAGCATTCAGGGCCTCAGATGTGGCCAAGACCCGGGTCTCCAATTAGACAGCTCTTAAGGTTTGGTGTTTTGAAAAGAAATTAGGCCAACATTAATTTGGAAATGAACTGTCTTAACACCCTGTGGTAGAGATACTCAGCTACTTTGAAAAGTAATAAATTCACTTCACCAGCACAAAAAACATCCTCCTTGGAGCTTATTCCGATTTCCAAACAAGTAGACCTTTTAAGTTAAAAATGAGCAGCAGAGCCAACTTCTGTGGCTGTGGGGTCTTTATTTATGTAGCAAATATTTGTTGAGGACCCTTAGTTGGCCAAGTTCTGAGCCACAGGGTCATGCTCTGTAATCCGACCTACCCTCCTGACAGTGTCAGACAAGTGTTCCTCAAATCTGTGATGCTTTCTTTCTTCAAAATTCTGGTGCCCATAGAAAATATTTGCAGGCCTCAGAGATAGCTCAGTGCTCTAAGCGCCAGCATAGGCAAGCTCAAGGACTTGGTATGGTCCTCAGTACCACATGCCTTGCTGGTCCCACTTCCAGGCGCACCAAACCAGCTACTAAGACCTGGCGTAGTGCCACACGCCTCTAATCCCAGCAATAGGGAGGCTGAGACAAGGAGGATCACTATGAGACGAAGCTGCATAGTGAGACCCTGTACCAAATATAATAATAACGATAATAATGATAATAATAACATAACAAATTACCAATGGAACCCCATTTATTAGCAACATGTAAAAATCTATCAAAGAGACCAGCTCCCTAGATGGTTTCATTGTTGCTTTTGTTGTTATGGCTTTGTGAGTTTTTCAAAAAATAAACTGGGAGCCTAGATCTCCTTCCAGGGCACTCACTATTCCACCGTACATGTGGAAGCTCAGCTACTTTATCTGGATGCATACTTTTAATCACTCTCGACTTCCATTTCCATCTCTATTTATCAGGACTCCCTCCAACCCAAGCATTGCATCCAGCTCCAGAGGCTTCATGCCCTATGGAAAATAGAGGCCCCAGACACCAACGCACAAGCTTGAGTAACTTACATTAGCTTGCACGTTGAAAGAAAAACGATTCTGCCTTCCGCGCCTGATTGTTCACGTAAGGCACGATGTGAGCTCAAAGGCTATGAGCCCTGTTGCTAAACAATGCTTTGCGTTGGCCCCGCAACAGTGCGTACAGTGAGAGGCTCGGCCATGTGGGTCTCAGAGTCCATTTTCCCGGCGGTCCTCAACTCGCCTTCCTCCAAACACTCCTCCTGTGACCCGCTTGCTCTACCTCTGATCCCCTGCGCCCCAGAGGCTGTCACAAGTCTCCCTCCTTCCCAGGAGTTGAACACACAATAGAGAAAAGGCCCTGGCTGGGAGGTTCAGCCGCCATTAACCCCTACCAGCTGTGCCTGTGGGGAGCCTTCTGGTCTGAATGTCCTTTCTCTGCGGCCGCCTTCATGCCACTAATCTAGCCATTGTTGGGAAGGAATGCTGACAGGAGAAAAGAAATTTTTCTTGTGTCCATGCAAGTGTGTGTATCCATGTGTAAGTGAAGGAAGAGTGAAGGCTAATTTCTATAGTTGGCATGAATGGAGGGATTGGGAAAAAAAACTAGTTAAAATGTGTTTACTTGCTTAAAAGGCTCAGTCAATTTAAATAATTTCAGTAGTGTGTTCTATTTTTTTTAGGGAGGGGGAGAAACTAGTTACTATTATAATTTTCTTTAAATCCCTTGAGATGTTTGGGCATGTTTAAGACTTAAAATTCATTGCCAGCTGAAAAAAAAAATTGAGTTGAAATTCTTAAAAATACTGGCATAAAGTTACAGACACACAGAATTACTCAGTTCTAATGGACCTTAAGAAATCAGAGAAAGAGAACTGGTTATACGGCTCACATTTCCTTCAGAGAAACCATTCATGTTTAATTCTTAGGAAAGTTTTTAAAATATATATATTACAATTGAAATGGAAGGAATTTAATTTTATCAACCACCCTTCAGATTCTAAAGTAAAACTCCATATTTTTTTAAAGTACAAATTTTCAGTGAACCTAGTGGTTCAATAAGGAACATGATTTTCTTTTCAGTTTTAAAGAAGACATTCAGACAAAGACCTGAAGTAGTAACTTTGCAAACTTAGAAAGTCAGGAGAGTAACAGTGATGGCCGGAATGCTAATTACATCACCAGGCAAATATCTTCCTTTTAAAAATGTTTATATGATCTTGATCTTTATAAATTTCCTTTATTTTTTTTTCAAGGACACTGACATCGAAAAGAAGCATTGCTTCGATTTAGTGCTTCATGTTGTTATTGGACAAAGATCTGTAAAGACAACAGTTGGCCTGGTTCAAATCAAATTAAGAATAATTCATGTAGAAATGTCTTTTCTGGGCAATTAGATATACCGTAGTAGGGCAACTGTCTGATATAATGAAGCTCCACTTAGCAGCTGTCCCTGTGTCTAGACTTCTACAATCACAGATCCTCGTGACAGCCGCCAGGAGAGAATGTGCCCCTTACTGGTTCTAGCCATGAAAATCCAATACCATCATTCCTTGTAACTTTATGATCTCAGTCACGTGATTGTGATAAAATAGATTTAATTTCATGAACTAATGCATTTGTAAGTTTGCGAGCAAACATTTGCACTCATGGTGAGTGTGGTACCAGGTACTCTTTTTGAGAATATTAGAGGTAAACACCTTGGCATTCATCTGACTAAGGATCAGTGTACTGATTAAATCCAGACCAAATCAGTAATAGAGAAGAGTCCATGTCTCACATTCCTGTACATGTCTGCCTCCCAGCCATTTGAGTTTTTTGTTTCCCCAGGAGTAAAGTATCTTAGAAAGGAAATGAGTATGATAACATGTGGATTGATGGAATAGATGAGAATAATGATGTAGTTTTAATTGTTCTCATTAGTTCACCATTTACCCACCCATTTAGCAAATATTCACTGAGTTTTTTTTAATATGCAAGACATTGTTGTCATTTTAGAATTCAAAAGGTAAGTTCTACACATGATCTATATTCAAGAAACTTTATTCTTGGGGCTAGGGAGATAGCTCAGTGGAATAAGTGATTGCCTGGCAAGCACAAGGTCCTGACTTTGATCTCTGGAACCACCAAAAAAAAAAAAGAGAGAAAAGAAAAAAAGAAATTTCTTACTTGAGATGAGTATTGCTATATTATATACAGTGGAGTCTCAGTTCATGAACTTAATTTTTTCTATGACTCTGGTTTCTATACTTTCAATTTGGCTACAATCAGAATCATGGAATAAATTCTGTGACCAGAATCATGGAAAGCATGAAGTTGGTGAACTGAGGTACCACTGTAAATATCTGTAACATGAATAGAAATATAGTAACAGTTTCCGAAGGCAGGTGTTAAGTTATTGCCCCAAAAACTCGTCCTGACATCCCCCAGCTGTTGTGGTTATTACAGTGAACAAGCATTTCCCAGCTTTGTCCCAGCCCTATTTATATGACTAGTCATTCTCTGAAGCAAAAGAATATAATTTCAGCCAAGTATAACCTCAAGAAATGACCCTTAGGATTTTTTCTATATTGGAGTAGCTATCTGGACATGAACTGTGCCTCCATATTCTTTTATCTTTGGAAGTGTTTGGAGAAAAGCTATTGGGTACTTAAGAGATTTTATGAGAGAGAAATATTGGAGGATCTGAGCATGCTTCCTGCTTAGCAAATGGCAATGGACCTGTGAGGTGAGGATGTGAAGCTGTGGGCATGAAGCCCATTTGCCCCAGGGTTGCAAGAACAAGCAAATAGTGGCTACATCTAAGTGATTTACTTTAATCCACTTTATTCCACTTTGTAAAAGTATACCCACTAAAGATACTAGGAATACTAAGACATTGTTTCAGAAATTCTATTTGCTTCTATAAGTAAATAGTCAAGAGAACCCCCTGCTATTTAGAAACCTATAGAAACACAAAAACAAAGTAAAATTGTTTTAACTTTATTAATGCTAAGTACAGCAGTACCTTAGTTCATGAAACCTTCTGTTAGTGAACAATTTGGCTTGCAAACAGAAGAGATCAGCAAAATTTTGCTTCCCCTCGTGCATATATCTGATGATGAACACAAGTGCAGCCATTTTCCCTGAATGAGAAGGAAGGAACACAAATATGGCCACCTTCCCAAGAATCGTGGGACAAATTACAATGGGGACCTGAGGTACCACTGTAGTACACTGCACTTCCACTCTCCTGCTTCTCATATTAGAGGGCTGACAGATAGTAAAACTTGAAAACATTTCAAAGTTAATCTGATGGTTGGAGTCAGCAGAGAACGGACAAATCGCAATGGTACCTTTGGGCCTCCTGGCCAACAGCCAAGGGTTGCTTTAATTATGATTCAAAAGAATAAAAAATAAACCACTATTTCACAAGGGTACATGTAGGGCTGGAGAGAGCTCGGCATTCCAAGCACCTGCCTGGCAAGCACAAGGTACTGAGTTTGATCCTGGTACCACATGCTATACTGGCCCAGACATGTGGGACCTGAAACCAGGTGTGATGGCACACGCCTGTAATTCCAGTACTGGTGAATGTGAGACAGGAGGCTCACTATGTGTCCAAGTTACTTTGTGAGACCCTGTACCAAATAAATAAATAAATATTAAAAATAAAAATAATAAAATAAAATAAATAAATAAAGGGTATGTGTAGACTCAGCGGCTCAGTGTGTTTTCCAGCCTCATCTCCCTCTTCCTTGCCCTGACCTTCTTACTTTCAGCTGCTGGTCATACTCCCTGGTTTTTCTTACAGGCTTTATCAGTTCTGTTCCTTTCTTCCTGCTCTCTCTCCTCCCTTCTGCTCCCTGAATCTGCCTATGAAAATCCTACTTATCCCTCCAGTTCACATCCAAACTGTCCTGTTTCCTTCCAACTAGATTTAATCTTTTAAAAAATTATCCTTACCTTTGGTGGAGAGCAGTTCACCAGTATCAAGAAAACCTTTTTAAATACCCATAATGCAGCAGTTTTACATCAGAAAAGAACAAATACACTTGCACATAAAGCATGCATATGGATGTTCATCATGGTAAGATGATGAAATAGAAAAATAAGTGAATACTCCTCAACAGAGAAATGTTCAAATTATATGTAGTTACATAGTGGAATTTTTACAGCCAATAAAAAGAAGTAGACCAATGGGTACTGACAGGAAAATAATTTTATCTTAAATATTACAGAAGTAAAAGGCAAATTGCAGAATACAGAGTAGAATACTCCCTTTTATTTGGAAAGAAGGAAGAAAGAAAGGAAGGCAGAGAAAGAGAAAGGCTACTTAGGTAAATATTCACATATATGCACAAGAAACCTCCAGAAGGATGGATAATAAAGTGGATAGTGGTGTCTACCATTGGAGATAAAGGAGGATAGAAAAGGTATTTACCTGTTTTTATAAGTTTGCATTGCTTTGTTAATTAAAAAAAGTAAAATCCCTCCCTTGAACTTCACCATTTTTTCATGCATGATATAGTTCAGTTGGGAATATTTCTGCCAATTATAAAATGTTATGATCTTTGAGAGAAAAAGGTGGAGGGCTGGCCAAATAGCTCAGGGGATTAAAGTGCCTGCTTAGGCAGACAGAATGGCTGGGGCTCGAACCCCAGTGTGGTCTGCTGGCCCCACCCCCCAGGGTGCTCTGATACGGTGATTGAGACTGGGCATGGTGGCACTTTCCTGTAATCCCAGTGCTTGGGAGGCGGAACACAGGTAGATCACTATAAGTCCGATCTACATAGTGAGACCTTGTAGATCCTATACTAAAAAAATCCAAAACAAAACAAAACAAAAAACCACGTGTTGTTCACATTTGCATGGTTCTTTTGCTATATAATCCATATATAGGGGTTTTGAAGCATTAAGCCCCAATGTTACATCTAGAGACAAGGCCTTTGGAAGACAATTAGGTTTAGATGGGTTGTGACATGCTGGGAGCTGGGTACTTAACAGAGGAAGATGAAACTTTAGAACCCTCCCTAATACGTTCTCATGTGAGTGCCCATCAAGCAGGCCACTGTCTGCAAGGAAGGAAGAGGATTTCTCCTGAGGAATTTATTTGATTCCTGTCAGCACCCAGCTTCCAGAACTGTGAGAAATAAATGTCTCTTGCTTAAACCACACACTCTAGCTTATTTTGTTACAGCAACTTAAGCTGACTGTTGCATCACAGATTCATCATCGCTGTTCTCCATAAAGGTTGGTGGAGTTATCTACTGACCTGAAACTAGCTCATAAATATCTTTCTTGTCTATACTTGGACATTGGTCAGGAGTTTCCCCTAGCTCTAGCCCAAGGGCTGAGAACACTCAAGAATGAGGAGCAACATCTGCCAGAGGCAGCAGAGCAGAAGAAAAGGACTTAGTACAAGGGTCCTCTCCTCGCTCTTCTGACTCTTTTCACTTTTCTCAACCCTGGGTGTATGTGTGGATCAGGAGTGAATGTGGGAGACAAAGAAAATTAAAAAACAACAACAACAACAACAACAAAAAAACCCTGTCTTTTAAAACTCAATCTGAGAGACAACAGTTACAAAAATTACATAATGTAACTTATCTAAATGCTTCCTGCAAAGCAATAAAATTCATGAAATAGTAGTTCTCTTGTATGTGCCATGTTGTTTTCCATATTTTCAGTTAGTTACCATCGATTGTGATCTGAAATATTAAATAGAAAATTCTGGAGTAAACACTTTGTAAATTTTAAATAACTTCTTATACAGTATATCATCATAATGATTATGTTTTATTATTATAGCTGTTACTCTTATTGCGCCTGACTTATAAATTAACCTTTATCATATGTATGTACACATTGGAAAAAAACCCTGCTATATACAGGGTCTGTCCATAGTTTCAGGCTTTCACCAGGAGTCTTGGAACACATCTCCCATGGATAAGAGAGACTACCCTACTACTCCTGATTTTGCCACTAGGTCCACTCACCTTCCTCTTCTAAAAGGGAGGACATTGAGTGAAAATGTGTTAAGAGATGAAATTTTGCAGTCCAATGGGAATTTACTTCAAATTCATCTTTTCATGGAACAACAAACCTTGAAAACATCATTTAACTTTTCTGATCTCCAGCTTACTCATCTGTAAAATCAGCCAAAAACATCTACCTATAAAACATTGTTTTCAGTATTACATAAATCAGCTCATTCAAAGAGTCTAAAGAATTACCAGTATCTGTTCATAGCTGTGGGGACCTTTCCTGATTGAAACTGACTACCCTCTAGCCTTCTCCTACCACCAGGCCTTTCTGTGCCCAGGGTCTTCCTCTGGTACTCTGTTCCGAAATCACCCCCAGTGCTGGCTTGGAGTGGGGATCAACCGCGTCTCTACCTCAGCCCAATCCTCTGTAGGGCTACTCCTGCTCTCCTCCTCCTCTGATGCTGCCAATGCTTTTCTCGGCTACGTGTTCAGCCCTAGAAACTCTAACCAGTCCTAAGTTCCTGCTTTCTACCCCAGAGCTCAGAGAGCCTTAAAGCCTAAAGCAGTAAAATATTTTGGGAAGAAGACAACTCAGGGTTCAAGGCCCAGATCATCCTGCTTAGTCCATAAACAATTTGTGCTCAGCATTGGGGGCTCTGGTAGGGAGTTGGGGGCCATCAGTACCATCAGAGGTCATTCTGTGCACTCTGCATGACAGTGCTACCCACAGAAACACCTTTAATACAGTGAGTGGTTCCATGGGCAGATTCCCACTGACCTCCACCTGATCTAGGAATCTCTGTTAGAAAGGAAACCATTGTCCGTACAGTAGTTTGATGAGTCACACTATTTGGCGAGTGCTGCTAATTTAGATTGGGCTAGCAGAGCACATCAAGAAAGGAACCTTGAAATGGACTTCCACTGTGCTGTAAACCTTGCACTAACTCATTCATTACAAACGTGTGTTGAGCATCTGCCATGCACCTGAGTCATCTGGGGCACTGAGGATGGAACAAGGGACGGGAGAGACAAGGGAACTGTCCTAGTCATGCTCCGGTCCAGTAGGAGATGAGCCAACATCACACTGAAATCAGCAGCACTGAGAAGACATCAGAGACCGACAATAGCAACAGAGTGACCTTAGAGATGTGCCCAGGAAGAGTGACTCTAACTACAGGACACCAGAAGTAAGACGTGAATAAGGAGAAGCCACAGACAAATCTGGGAAAAGCATGTTCTAGGCAGAACTAGTCAGCGCTGTCCAAGTCACTTGATATTCAACCTTCTGTGGTCTCACTGCACAATTAATTTTCTAGAAAAATTTCTATTCCTCCCCTTGTCACAGAGAACATTTCTCCGACTGTGGCCTCCAGGGAGAGCCAGGCAGAGACAAAACAATGGAGACTCTCAGCCTTCTTTTTCCCTCTGAGAAATTGTGATAACCTCCTAAACAAGAGGGAGCACAGGAGCACCCTGAGCAAGGATGGATTATTCAGAAAATGACTAACGCTAAGCAGCGTGGCCATGTCCTAGTATTTTTTATCAGATCCCAGACTTTTACTTAGACTACTATTGCTAATACTAATTTTCAAATTAAAGTATTTTAGGAAGAGATAAAGATACCAATCTATAATCCAATTCTAGCACATACTTTTACTGAAGGTTTAGTGATGCCACTCAACAATATTTTAAAAGGCATATGCAGAGTATACACACCAGCAAAACTTCTACTTAAGACAGCCCTCTATCCCCTCAAAGAAGGTTTTATCAACTGAAAGTAGTAAGCTACTGAATCTGACACGGCACAAATGCATGAGGAGGGGAAGAATGCTGCAGCAACCCCCCTCCTTCATGATGGGGTGCTGCCACTGTGAGCCACCAGAGTCAGGACTCATCTTTGGCTGCAGTGTGCTTGTGTCCTGATAAATCCACTGGAAATTGGAAGTATTCTAAAAATGTGAATATGTGTGTAATGTGCCCAACCTACTATGTTAGTCAATTTCTCATCGCTGAGACGTAATACACAACACCTACAATTTCAAAAAGGAAA
Organism: Octomys mimax; assembly: GCA_002564305.1. Classification (NCBI taxonomy): domain Eukaryota; kingdom Metazoa; phylum Chordata; class Mammalia; order Rodentia; family Octodontidae; genus Octomys; species Octomys mimax. The sequence continues at coordinate 6,794 of NDGM010950851.1, read as the reverse complement.
GGTTTAGTTTGACTCTCAGTTGCAGGAGGATTTGGTCCAGGGCCAGCTGGTTCCCAGGCAGGAGAATTGTGGTGGAAGAGCGCGGTGACGCTGAAGGGTGTAGTTCACATCAGCCAGGAGGCAGAGCTTGGGAACAGTGCCAGAGAGAAATGGCGAGGGACCATGCACACTACGCAGGGCCACCATGGCATGCTTTACTCATCTGCTAGGCATTTCTTAACCCAGCAATGAGAATATAGTAGGGGAAACAGCCACACTTACAAATATCATGGTTTACATCACAATGCAGTGTGGTGTATTTGTTCCTCTCTCTGATCATGTAGCTAACTGGGAGCCATAGCTTGCTGCTGCCGCCTGGCTTTGCAGGAGTTTCCTACTCCATGTCACTAGTTTGGGGAAGGTCAAATGCAAGATCTGAACTACAATTTCTACTGAAGGTATTTTGCCTTGGCTCTGAATTAAACCATGTAGGCCGATCTGAGTGGAAAGGTGGGAGGGCTTGAAGGTAACAGGCTTGGTTCTGGCACTATCTGTCACGCTCCAGTGTGGCCCTTACCGTCTTCCTAGCACTTCTCTAGCTCCATTATGAAGAACAAGCCTGCTTTCACTCTTCCACACACCTTGGTAATTGACCTTGAGTGGTGGTTTTCAAGCCTCTTCTGTTAAATACTGGAATCCTTTTCCCTGTTGGAATGTTTTGTTGTTGTTTATTGGTGTATGTTTGTAATATACAATATTAATATTAATTTGGGGGTTTGGCATGATGAAATCTTATATGCAGCACCTGTAGATAAGAACTGGAGCTCCACTGGTTGTTAAGGTCCCTCTCTTTACTCTGAGCACCTAAAACAGATCTTTCCAGGCTTCGTGAATTGCTGCTATGACCTTTAAGAGGCCACAACTGCTATTTTTAAAATAAAATAAATCAAGACTGAACCTATCAGAGTAATAGTAAGGATGTTTTATTTCATGAAAAAAATTGGCATCTTTGCTCAACAAATATTTGATCAGCAAATATTCAATGCGTATGTGACAAGAGAATGGACACTACAGTGAACAAAGAGATGAAAGCTATTTGCATAGTGGAACCTGTATTCTAGAATATTTTAAATATATAGGGAAAGTGTACTATGCTTACTTATATGGATATCAAATATATAGCGTGGGTTTGCATATGTAAAGGAGTAACTTTGAAAGCCACTGAAATCTCTTCACCATGTCCCAAAGCTCACAGAATCAGACCTGTTTTAACACTGATTAAAAGCTTCATAGCTTTAAAATTCTGTTTGCAAACCTTTTACACACCATTTACTCAATAACACTTTAAAACATTTAATGATGTTATTGATAGGCTGAAAATGATAATTGACAGAGTCCCTGTTTGGGAATAAAACTGTTACACCCCTACTGCCTGGCCTAATGCACTAGTGTCACAGGAAGACTGATTGGGTTCTTGCTGTCTGAAATTGGACTGAAGCCCCTAGAAATCAAATGTTCTCCCTGAACGCTATGGGAATCCACATAAGAAAGCACATCTCCTCTTTCCTGGCCTTTACCTTAATTTCTTCACTCAACATACACCCTGCCTCCACCCCCACCAAGTCTTTTAGTCCCCATAGCTAGAGTGACTTCTCCTTCCTTAGTAAGCTGTTTGTTACGACTTTTGCTTGGCAGGTCTTGTCAAACTTTAATTTGGGACAAATCAGCCTGGGCTCTTGTGAGATGCAGACACCAGTTCAGTAGGTATAAGATAGATCTAGAGTTATTGCATTTCTAGCCAGCTCCAAGTGACTATCATGTCACCAAGAGTACCCAGATGGTAGAGCACTTGTGCACACACACAACCCCATGAGTGTGAACACAGGCTTCTCCGCGCTTGATCAGCATGTTGAGGTCAGGTACTGTGATTTGCTCTTTTCCAGCTTTTTTCTGATGGTAAGACGCTAAGGGGTTTGTGTGCTGTGCTCTAGAAAATTATGTGACTAATCACAGAAATTCTTATATACAACCATTTGAACAAAACATCATGAAATGATGGATAGACATTAATCCCCTCCACCATTTCCTAGCTGGAATTTTCATCAGCTGTACTAGTTCATGGTTGCCCTGAGGAAGTAACACAAAAACAAGTATTTATTTTAAGCAGGGACCCAGCATCAGGGGAATATGACAGTACCACAATGCTACACCACAGCTAACTTGTACAGAAACACTGCACATAAGGAATATTCTTCTCTACAAGTAACATAAAAATGGAAAATTGAGGACTGTTTATTTCCATTATAGAATTTTATCGACTTAAAAAATAGTCTTTAAGACTTATTTAAATTATAAGTTTCCAACTGTATGTCAGTAGGTGGAATTCAGCTCATATCTGTGATTTAGAAGTGAGAAATTAGTTGCTAACATTTAAAATTAGAGTAATTTTGCTTAACAATTAATCTGTATTTTTGGCTCCTCTTAAAAATTCAGAAGACGTTGGATCACTGGATCTTCTGTTCCTCCCTGAGTTATGAGGGCCTGTAGCTCTTAGAAAAGACATGAGCTTTCCTAATGATGATGCTGCCCTGCTCTTGTAGGCTGGGGGTTTGGTCTGTAAGGTCCCTTTGTATGCTTCTGTTACGACTGGATTTGTGAATCCATCAACTCGTATCAGTGTTTACTTGGCCATTCTTAATCTGTCTTCCACTCTTCTCCCAGAAAATATGCTTTAGTCAGCAGAGTGGTGATTTTCTTCATATTTGACTCTTTAACTGGTTGTCTTTCTTCTTTCTAGTATAGACAATTTGAGTCTACTAGATGTGTAAAACACTTAACAGAAGCAACCACAAACTACATGAGAAAACTACATGGACCTAGGTCTGCAGCCTTTTTTTCTTTTTGACACAGGATTCCACTAAATTGTCTAGTGTAGGCTTGAACTTGCAGTCCTCCTACTTTATCCACCCAGAACACTGGGATTACAAGTGTGTGCCCTCATGGTCAACTGAGCCAACTCAAATTTAGCATTACTGGAAAAATCCTATGTCCTCCTTACTATTCCTGGAGCATTCCAAGGATACTCCCCAGGATATTTACATTTGCAATCCCCTTCCTGTTCCAGAAATATTCTCTGTTCAGATCTTCATATCTTATTTCCTTACTTTTTTTCAGTAGCTCTTCAGATGTCTCAGAGAGACCCTTTTGAACCAAAATAGCAGCTTCAATACTAGCTATCAATTTATCCTGCTTTGATTTTCCCAATATCACTGATTGCTCCTTGGCATACATTACTAATCTGTTTACACTTCCATGCCCCCTTCTAAATGTAATCCTTATGAGGAAAGGGACTTATTTTAACCCAATGCTACGTGTGTTGGAACAATGTAGAAAACTTTTCATGAATGTTATCGTGCTAGATTCCTGGATAATTGCATTTCCCTTGCCTCTTGTTCTAGCTTTGATACTTAAGAGGTAGTTGATCACTATCCTCATTCATTATAGACAGATATCCACTACATTCTCTCACTTGCGTTGAGGTATCTGTGCAGGCGAGAGCATAGTAACTTATAGAAGAGGTATTTTCTCCTATTTCCTACTTGTTTCCTGTTTTTCTTTTTCCTATCTGTTTTTTGACTCTGTTTCTTATATGTGATCTTAGTCATATGTAGATTTCTATTCTCTGAGCCACTTTTCTGGAGTATGGTTTTATGAAAAAGTTCTGTAAGGAAATCATTGCTGCTCCATCCTCGTTTTTCCTTTTTGCAGACAGAGCTTAGCCCAGAAGGGAAAAAGCGCCCACTGCAAACCTACTGTCCCTCACACAGACAGCCTTCCTCGTTGGAGGATGGCCAGTATGCCACTTGCAGAAAGGTGCTTCCACTTGTACTTCTCTATGTTATAGACATATACAACCCCACCCACATGGAAGAGTCAGCGGCTAACTTTGCAGAAAATTATACAATACCTACATTCGAGAATTCAAAGCACTATTTCTAAGGACAGTCAAGGAGCACATTGAAAAGTACTTTGAATCAAATGACCAACTTTCTTACCCTCTCCTAGAGCCTTTCAGAGCAACCTCATTTATCACTGTGCAGAGCTGCTGGCAACATGTGTACCAAGGCGTAAAGTAGACAGCTCATTTTTATTCTCAAGTGCACACGAGTGACTCTCATACTCACTGAACTGGTTCTTCCACACTTAACTCCCCAAATGAACTTATTTCATTTTGCAAAGAAAATGCTCTGACATACAATGAAGAGGACCCCTGAAGTACTTCAGAAAGATAGTATTCTGAGATATTCAATGTACAGAGTTCTTAAAGAGCTTAATAAATATATAGATTGCAGAAGACTTGGCATATTGCTATGATACACCATTCATTTGGGAGAAAACACAGAGAAGTCTAATATATTCCTGCAATGATGTATAAATTCCCAGCTATCTCTTCTGCACAAAGAACTGGTAAATATATAATTAAATAAAGTAAGTGTTTTAGAATTTCCTTTAGAAAAGAAGGAAGGCATATGTCAACTTCATAACACAGGATTTTATTATCATAAATGTTGTGAATTGGCAGCAAAAACCTGAGTGAAAAGGCACGTTCACATTGTGTTCACTGCAGAGAAATCCTTGTTGTGGGGGCGCATGAACCCACTTGTCTTCTGATACATCTGCTTTGATACTTCAGATTTCCATTCTAGGTGGTTCTGTCCTGCAGAAGATAGGCTTTTGTCAAAAGCTCTGTGAGGCTAGGATTTCCCAAACCTATCCTGTTGTAACATCTTTTTAATCTTTCTAATTTTCTGACCATAGACACACACACACACACACACACACACATGCTATAAAAAGTATGAGAATTTATAAAATCATCGCAATTACTCATGATGAAAATGAAATGCTACCTTATTTCTTCTGGAGGGTGGTGAGTATTGTAGGAACCCCATGGTACCTGCTGCGATCTGAATGTTCTTCTGATAACAAAAGCATTTGGTTCTTTATCTGTATAAATTCTATCTACTTGTATAAACTTAACAGAGGAGACTTAAAATTATGCATCCACATGTACACCAGATGCTGTATGACATTTTTAAAAGTAAGGTTGCCTACCAGTTTTCAAAGAGAAGAGTTTTACATCTTCTGCTTCCAAGAGTGTAAACCTTTGCAAGACTCGTATCTTTGAGAAACCATGAAGTCTAAGAAATTAAAAAAAAAAAATACAACTATTAAAATGCACATACCCTGCTGCCTGGCACTGTTGTGACAGCCAGCAGTATCAGCGTCAGTCAATTATCTTCACAAATGCCTCTTGTGCTAATGAGCGCTCTCAAAAATCAGCAGACTTTTCTGGCAAGGAGAAAAGATCAGTTTCATTGCTTGCAGAACTAATTCAGGGTACAAAAGTGAAGGCTCCACCATCGCTGCCTCTTTTACTGCTTCTTTTGTAAAGGCTTTTGATGTGCGCTGAAGAGCAGGGGCTGTTTGGGCCTCTCCAACCCCAGTTCATTGCCTGCCATTAACATACATATCCATATGAAAAGTGCACCAAGTCACTAACAGCTGTCCAGAAAGGAGCTGGAGAAGGAAGGCGAAAAAGGACTGATTCCTTCTCAAAATGCTGACAATACTCTTCAGCTCCTTTTTGGCAATGATATACCTAACTTTTTAAAGCTGCCTTTCACTGCAAAAGGGACTAGGCATAATATAACATTCAAACACACAGTGGTTTTTCATTTTGAAACAGTCATTTGCTGTATTCAGGGGGAAATGTCTATAGTTTCCAGACGCAAAGGGAAATCCATCATTCATGATACGTATGGATATGGCGCACGCACACGCACACACAAACATGCTCTTTCTATATTGTTTTTGCAGGGCACTGAATAATGTCACATTTCCCATTTAACCCAGAGGAAAACCCCCTGCAGCAGATGCTCGTGAGTGGTTTTGTGCCCATTGCTTTCTTCAGTTTAGGGGACTGACAGTTATCTATGGTCGATTTGTTATCAATAGAAACAACGTTAGTAAGAGAAAATGCAATCAGAATTGCACAATGTATTTTTATTTTTATTTTTTTTCAATGTATTTTTTAAAAATAAATTATCTCCAGATTAGTAGATAAAATTCCTTTCAGGATTAAGAAAAAAACTGAAGACAATTCATGACATGTCCTAGTTTTGAAATGGGGGGCTTATATTATGCATTTTCAAGTTCGATAATGCCCTTGAAGACCGCTACATCCTGGGGTGACTTTGTCGCATCATTCACGACAAACTTTTTCTAAAGAAAACCATGAAGATCAGCAAATATGAGAGGGAAGTAGCTTTTTTTAAGGAAAAGACTCTCGAGGCCAGAGTAGAAAGAAAGAAATAGACTTTAAATTCCTAATAAAGGGACCTTCCCTATCCTGAGGCGTGGGGCTTAGTTTTGTCAGACCCAGAAAGCAAGCATGCAATGGCTAAGCGTCTCTCCTCCCAAGCCCCGGGAGTTCACGACCCTGACGCTGTCTCGGAGTCCGTACTGCACCCAGCATTTGCTGGGCTTGAGCTTGAAAATGGGGGAGGTTAATCTGTCAGTTATTAAGGTTTAACAGAGTTTACAAGAGGACATTTCTTTCTTTCACTTTCCTTCTCTCTCCCTTCCGTCCTCCTTTTCTTCTCTCTAAACCAGAATGAAAATGCTAGGGAGAACTACCCGCTCCCAGTTCTGCAAAGATTTTAGTCCTGTCAGGATCCTCCCACCGTGCAAAACCAGCTTGTGCGATATAAAAACCAAGACTTTAATCCCACTTGTTGCTTTCCCCGCCCTTC
>NDGM010950824.1:0-11464 GCA_002564305.1 Octomys mimax | reverse complement strand
AACCCCGAGGTGGAGGTGGACATCACCAAGCCGGACATGACCATCCGGCAGCAGATCATGCAGCTGAAGATCATGACCAACCGGCTGCGCGGCGCCTACGGCGGCAGTGACGTGGACTTCCAGGATGCCAGTGAGCACCACTGGGGCTGACTTGGGTGGACACCTTAGTGCTCACAGGGCCCCGGAAGGGCCCCCGCCTCCCCACCAGGGCCTGCAGCCCTGCATCCTCCCAGAGTTTAGTGATGATTGTGGTGCTGCTGCCGCTGCTGGGCAGTAACCCACCCATGCCCCTGTGGCACAGAAGAGGCCCAAGCAGGCTGCTTCTCTGGCTGTGGCTCTGAGGGCGATCCTGGGTCTCCTGCTTGTCCCGGCTGTGGTTGACACACACAGGTGAAGGACCTCAGGGCCATCGGGCCCTCAGGGTCCCCCACTGGAGATGATTGCTGGAGCCTCCTATCCTCCTCAGGTGATGATGGCAGCGGCTCAGGCAGCGGCGGTGGCTGCCAGGATGACATCTGTGGCCACAAGGTCGGCAAGAAGAGCTCCGGCGCACAGACACCCCTGACCCAGGCCCTGCCTGGCCTCTCAGAACACGAGGGACAGAAGACATTGGCTGCCGGCTGCCCTCGTGCCCACATTTTGCTCCCGCTCCTCCTCCTTGCTGTGGTCCTCGCAGCAGCTGGGCCCCGTTGGCGGTAATGCCCCAGGCACTGAGGCCAAGGACAGACTGCCAAAACCCAAACAGATGACCTTTGATCCCCCGTGGCCTGCAGGGGCTCAGGGCAAGACTGGCCCACAGCTCCATGTGTTGGCAGGATGTATGGGGCTGTAGCCCCCCAGGCCTGGCCTCACCTGCCACCCTGGCTTTTAATTTTGTAATGAGGTCCTCAGGTCAACTGTGAGCCAGTATCCCCAAAAGCCATGTATTTCAGGGACCTCAGGGGTGCCTCTGGATGCCCCCCACCACTCCTCCCACCACAGAGCCAGCCCCACCAAGGCCCATGAGGAGGTGGCCCTTCGAGTGTCCCAACAGAGACCTCGCATGAGCCTGTGCCTTCCTCCTGCTCCTCCCAGCTTCTGGCCTCAGAAAGGGAAGCCCAGCCCTCGCCTCCAGGAGCCCGCAAGCACCCTCGGGGTCCTGCCTGGGGCCTCTGGGCTTATGCATGCTGCCTTCTAGTCAGCAGGGGCTCTGCAGCCGGGCTGGTCCTCCTGTGCCACTGTGGAACCCAGTGAAGGGGTCCCCAGGTGGTATGCAGAGGGGTAGTGTGGCCCAGCCACTTGGGCTTTTGCCACACTTTGATTTGGGTCAGGGCACAAGCCCCAACACCCAGGGAGCAGTGTGGTACTCTGCATTTGGGGGCCTGCACAGGCAGGCTTCCAGAGTCTGCGCCAGGGACCCCACTTCTGGGGAGCAGCCAGCCCCTCTCCTGTCCCACATAGGGTGACACAGACAAGGCTGTCGCCTGGCCACAGGAGTGGGGCTGGCCAGTGAAACCTCAGCTCGTGGCTGGCAGCACCAGGGGACACTTGGGCTCTCCCAACCCTGGGCATGCAGGGGTGAGGACCGTGACAGTCAAGGGCTTTTCAGACATGCGCACATGCACTACCCCCCCCCCAAGGGCCACATTCGGCCTGCCCACACAGTTGGCAAGGCCTGGCCCCCACCAGCGCCCAGTGCACCCGGCTGACCGAGGCCATCATGACCCTCCCCTGCTCAGCCCAAGCCGCAGGCCCAGGGGAGGGAGGAGGTCACAAGGGCCCGGAGACTGCTGCGCTGCTGTGGCCCCCTCAAGAGGCCCTGAAGCTGCTGAGCGCTTTGCTTTGCTCACCAAGTGGAGAAGGCCTTCCTGTGGGAGCATCTGTGCCATGGGGGGCCAGCGCTTTGGCCACTCATGGGTCCCCTGGCACAAGGCAGGTGTTGCTTAGACGTGGGGGTGGGAGCCACAGGTCAGAGCCTCACACAGTCCGCTGTGTCCTTCCTCCATGACAGCCCTGGCCACCAGTGCCGGCGGGAGATGTGTTGAATCTTTGTGTCAATAAACAGCTGGAGACTACAGCAAGACCAGCTGTGTGGTGCTGACCCTCCTGTGTGCCCCCAGCACTGAGCAAGTGAGCTTGCCAAACAGGAGCCAGGGCCTGTCGGGAAATGGAGGCCTTCTGTATGGCCCTGAGCCCACATGTGCAGGGCCCACCTTTCAGGGCTTCTTGGCAGTCATCTTGTCAGTCCACTCTGCAAGCCTGGGTGGCCTCTGGTGACCATGGGAGGAGGTGGCCTGGGGTGTGGGCAGCATTGCAGCCCCCAGCTCCTCTGTACACCCCACACCTCCTGTCCCTGGGAGGGCCCCGCTGCTGCTGGGTGGCCTTAGAGTTGCCCAGGTGGACAGTGTCAAGACCAGTATCTGGTGGGTGTCCCCATGGTCCTCTGCCCCTAGGGACCCTAAGTGCCCTGCCCCCACCCCGTGGAAGACATAGGAGGGCCAATGTGGCAGCTGTTGGAGGAGCTCCCAGGGCATGTGCCACGCATGGGCTGCTTATGTGGGAGCTGGCAGGTCACTGGTCTGCCCAGCAGACATTCCACATGGCATTTCTGTCACAGCACTGGACTGCTGAGTCTCAGGCAAGGTAAAACCCAAGAGGAACTCCAGACGTGGCTCCTGGGGGTGCAGGAGCCCGGCACAGCCCTCTAGGGTCACCTACACTGGCCAGGCCCCCAGAGCAGCCATGGTAACTGCTGCATTCTCACACGCACCCCTCCCCAGGGTCCAGGAAGCTGGTAGCCCAGCTCTTCCTGGGGGACCAGATGGGTGCAGGTGAACTGCTTCCTCTTGGGGAGGCCCAGAAGATTGAGCAGCCTTGGGGACTCAGGAGCCCTGTGGGGACCAGTGGGTGACCAGGGGCTCACTGTCGGGAATTATGTTCAGCTGCTACAAGCAGGAAAGAGCATACCCTCCCTGCCTGGGAAAGAAACTGCCAGGTTCTGACCAAGTGCCAGATCCTGGGTCACCCCAGCCCCCAAGGGTGCTCCGAGAGGCTGGTCCTGATGAGCCGTGAGCCACTGTCACAGGCTCTCCAAACCCCCTCCATCCCAGTGGGAAGGGGGAGCCACTGAGCTGCTGGGCAGACGCAAGCCAGACTGGCACTTCCCTGGAGTGCTTCGGGGCCATCCTGACAGCCTAGCGTGGTGTCTGCAGTACACATGTGCAGATACATGGGTTGTCCATGTGCCCACATGCACACTAGCTCATGCACACGTACAAGGTAGGACAGAGGAAAGACACAATAATCTTTAGGGAAGCACAAGTGGATCCGTAGCAGAGCCCCGCCTCACACCCGCTGGACAAGGGACAGTGAGGGGACCTCATACACGTGGTGGGAATGCAGACTTGTGCCTCTGCTACAGAAAACAGCAGGCAGCTTCCTCAAAACTGAAAAGTAGCACCAGTTGGGGGCGCAGGGCCCCCTGCTGGGTGCACAGCGGGGATGTCCCCTGGGAACCCTGAGCAGGTGTCAGCCCCCCCCCCCACACACACACACACTCTCTGCGGAGCGCTTGCCCTCAGCCAGGTGTGGATCCATCTGAGGGTCAGAGAGAATGTGCTGGTCTATCAGACGCAAAGCCCACAGAAAAGGGAGTCCTGCCATCCTCAGCACGGGAACTGGAGGGCCCTAAGCTAAGGGAACTCGGCCGAGAGGCGGCGGAGGCGGCGGAGGCGGCGGTGGTCCTGAGCAGACTTGACCCAGGACACGCATGCGCAGATGCAGGTGGGCGGAATACAGTCCCCAAGACATTCCGAATGCTTGTCCTCAAGCAGAGATGAGGGTGATTTTCAGAATTACTCCTGCCTTCGTGATCTTTCTCAACAGTAAGCATTTATTCCACACGTGATCAGGAAAAAAAAATAATAAAGCAATTTTCATTTGGGAGAAATGATACTGCAGAACCCGTGCCCTGGAGGACGTGCACCGCCTCACGTGGACGCACAGGCCACATCCGCGTGCCTGGAGTCACGCATCCATCTCCGTCCCTGCGTCCCCGGGAGCCGCGAGAGCTGGGGGCAGGATCGGAAGGACAGGCAAGGCCGGTGACGTCGCTCACGTGGAGATGGCAACTGGGATCTGTGTCCGCTTGCTTTCCTTCCGTATACTCCCTCACTTTATCAAGGACTAAGTGTGACTACCAAGAACCCCTGGGGAAGCCCCGCCCGCCTCAGCCGTGCGTGGAGGCGGTGGCTGCTCTGGCAGCTGCCTTCACACTGGGTCCTCTTGAGAAGGCAGCTCTCCCGCAGGGGCCAAGTCACGAGAGGCTTGGGAGGCAGGCTCCCAGCTCTGCCAGGGCCCCCATTCAAGGATAGACCCACCCAGCCGCGAGCAGCACCCCCCTCCTGAAGGCACCTGACTCTCCCACATCTGGGGCCCTGCCCAGGGCTCCCCGCAGCCCCACTGCCTGGAAAGTCACTGTGACAAGAGGCAAGGGAATCAGGTCAAAATATCAAAGCAGCCTGGGGAGTTGAGGGCCACACCTGCCTGGCCCCAACTCCGCTCCACTTCTCTGCCCCTCCACCGGGCCGGCCCCGCTTCTCTGTTCCTGGCAGGGAGCCAGCTCCACTTGTCCTGGACACCCACCGTCCTCTCAGGCATGCCACCCCCAACACAGCCCTCAGTGTGGGGGGTCCCGCTCGCCCCCTGCTGCCCCCTGCTACCTGCTCTCCAGAAAAGAGGCCTGACCATCTGCACTGCATGTCCCATCTGGCTGCCCTCTCAAGGCCAGCAGCCTGTGCACTTGGTGCCCCCAGAACACACACAGACCCCGGGAAAATGGACTTGCTAGATCCCACAAGGTGCCAGGAGCCCAAGAAGCACTGAAACAGCAAGGAATGGGCTGGCTGCATGGCTCTGGGACCCCCTCCAGTGGTCACCACACCTGTGCACACAGAGCCCTGGTCCTTCACCTGCCTTGACCTGCAGGATGGTGCATAGCCAGGCCAGCTGTGGGAAGCTAGCAAGGCAGGCGGTGCCAGGTCTCGTCCCGGAGGGACAGAGCAGGTCACAGACCTTCAGGCAGCGCCATGGCCACTTTATTGCATGGTAGACAGGAGGTGCTGCCACACACAGCCAGAGAGTACAGAGGTTTCCTGCCTAAGCCCCCACAGAGCCATGGGTGACCGGTGGGCACAGCCCCAGATCCTCCCTGGGTCTGGCCTCCTTCACTGAGGGTCTTCTGCCCTCCGGTTGGTGTTTACAGAGCTGGGCACTGGACGAGAGAGGCACAGTGAGGGGCATCAGGCCTTGTTCTCTGCACCCCCAAGCCCTTTCATCCGTGACAAGAGCCCCATGGCCCGGCTGTGCCCAGATCCCTGGTGCACGGTGCCTGTGTTAAGATGCTCACCTCTCCAGAGGACGAGCCAAGGGGCACCGCTGGCATGCACGGGCCAGGCTGAGGCCAGAGGTGGCTCCGTGCCCCCACCCACAGAAGGCCGAGCCCACTGCCCAAGAGGAGGGCAGGAGAGTAGTGTTCTATACAGAGCCCTACCCACACCATGCCATGGGCCAAGAGCCCTGTAGCCCAGGAACAGCAGAGCCTGCAGGCAGACTAGCTGGACAGCCCGGGTCCGGAGCCTGCACGGGTGAGGGGCAATCTCACCCTGCCCCAGTACCCCTCCTGGCCCCGTGGGCCTGCACCTGTCTTCTGACGGCCTGGCATGCCCGTCATCTCACTGCAGTCCTTCTTGTGGAACTCGACCCAGGCCTTGGACTTACAGAACTTGCTGCAGGTCAGTATCCCATAGCAGCGGGCGCAGGGCGTGAGGCGGACACCGATGGAGCGGCCACACTGGTAGCAAAACTTGAAGAAAGGCATGCTGGGACAGAGGGCAGTCCTGTGGGGCCACATCCTGCCCAGCCCTGAGTGCCACCCCCAAGTTGGGCAGCACCCAGGTGGACAGTGGACACAAGAGCAGTCAGAGGGAGGTCAGGGGCGCCTCTGAGCCACGGAATAGCAGGCAGGGCTGGGCCTGGGCCCACCCCCAGCCCCTTAGAACATCACAGGCCAGAGGATTCCCAAGCACAGGGAACGGTGTGGGTCTGGGGGATGGGTGCCTGTGACTGGAAGCCCTAGTCTCTGCCCACCCGGCCCAGTCACCATCCCTGTCCTGTCACCAGGTGCCTTGGAAAAAAGAGGTGAGGATGTCCTCAAGAGGAAGGTGTCTCCCATACCACACACATGGAGGCTGCCCCCAAGAGAGGCCAACAGACATCTGGGCTCAGACCCTGCTCCACTCTCACTGGGGTGGCCACCCACACACAGGCATGGAGCCTGCCTGTGCACCATGTGCTGGGCTGCTGGGACAAGGCCACATCACTCGGGAAAAGGGAGCAGGGATGTCGCTGAAAGGGATGACAAGGCCCAAGCCCCAAGCCCTGGCCACCAGCCCAGCATACCCCCAGGACCCTGCCACACACTCACAGCTCCTGGCCCTCCGTGTCCAGGGCCTTGGCCAGGCCTGAGCTTCTCTTCTTCATCCTCTGGCTAGGGCACAGCTCCACTATGTCAGAGAGGCCAACATCAGTGCTGGGCAGATGGGGCAGCCACAGTTGGGCCACCTGCCGGGGCTGAACGCTTGCAGCACTCTGAAAGGCCACTGCGTGGCACCAGCTTCTTTTGGACCTGGCCCGGCTACCACCCCTAGTGCAGCCACTTCTCCCCAAGGGCCAGCTCCCTGTCCCTCGTCCACGCCCTCCACTGGGGCTGTTTGTGCAGTGCACAACTCCTGAGCTAGCAGACCTCTAACAAGGACCGGGGTGGCCCTCAGCCGCTGGAGGGGGTGGCAGTGGCTTAGACAAGGCTCTCGTCAGCCTGTTGACCTTACCCTCCCGTGGCCTGCGGCTGCCTCCGATTAGCTGTGGAATCTGCTGTCCCCTGGGTTGTGACCGCTTCACATGTGGGACCTGAGGCCGGAGCGCTTGCTGCCTGCCCACTGCCCCTTGGGGCCCAGCCACACCCGCGCCGACAGCTGCGTGGTGCACGCTTTGGGGCTGGGCGCAGCTCCTCTGTGTCCCTCGGACACCGGGCACCACGCAACCACCTCCCCGCAGGTCTCGTCACGCTTGCCTCCTGCACAGCCAGGCCCTCCCACGAATGGCTTTCTTCCGGGACTGCACTGAGTTTGCAAACCAGAATTTCACTTGTTCTGTTCTGCTAAGTTCTCTTTCCTCGTGGCTGTCCTCTACCTGACAAGACCTTGCCCTCCTGTCTCCCTCTCCTTCTTTCCACATGTTTGTGACGGCTCCTCCAAAGCCTCTTCCTCTTAAATCTGGACCCTGGTGTCACCTCTGCAGACTGCCCTGCCCCTCACCCACCACCCACGCGTGGGTCATGCTTCCCTGGGTGCCCGGCAGTGACTCTGGAGAAAGTCTGCTGCAGCGCACAGGGTCCTGTCCCCTCAGCCGGCCACCCCAGGCCCTGGCAGGGTGCTGTCTACATCTGCCCACCCCAGCCCAGGCTCCACAGGCTTGCAGCCCGGGCAGCATGGAGGACAGTGCCTGAGGTCACTCGGTCTCTGCGTGTGGCCACACCCAGACATTAGCTCTGTGACCGTGGGCAGACCGTGCCACGGCTTTATAAAATGTCCTGGGATGTGCACTGCTCCTCAGAATAGAGCAGACCACAGATACTCAAGGGCAAAGTCTGGCCGGTCACAGTTGCGATTTGTTCCAACCTCGGCGCCGCCCCTCCTCACACTGTCGCCCTAGTCCTCTCTGGCCATGTCTCCGACGGATCTACCATCTCTTCCCAAGTGCTTGCACCAGTGGCATGCACGGCTCTGCTCTGTAAGAAACATGTGTTTCTCTGTCAAAGCTCAAGATTCCACTGGGTGGCTCCAGAGCCAGGCTGTGGAAGGTAGACGGGGACACAGTGGCATCTCTGTGGGGGCAGCAAGGAGGAGGCAGTCGACTCATGTCCTCCAGGCCCTGCTCTCCAGCCTGGACCTGCTGCCTATGCACTGCTGCATGGGGGGCAAGAACCTGGTGTCCTGGGGGACACCACACCCAAGCCCAGACCCCACAGGTGGGACCTGTGGGCAACAGAGGCTTTCACGGCTCAGATTAGAAACGCCCCTGCCTTGGCCTCATCCACCGCTGAGACAGACTGACACCCAAAGCTCCAAGAGGAGAGGTTGACTTTGGCTTGTGGTTACATCCGCAGGTGGCTGGCTCCAAGCCAGAGCAGCAAGGCAGAGAGGTCCAGCGGAGGAGAGTGGCTCAGGGCATGGTGCATGGGAAGCAGGGAGTGAGGCGGGACCCAGGGAGGGAGGACCCCAGCCAGGCCCCATGCCCAGTGACCACCTCTCCCAGCCAGACCCCACCCAACGGCAAATCAGCTCCGAGCTACCCGAGATTCACAGACCTCTGAGCTCATGAGGCTTTGCAGGGACACAGACTAGCCCTAAGAGGCCCCAACAACTCATGTGCTGACGGATGGGCCCCAGAGTGGGGCCTTTGGAAGGCCACCGGGTCAGGAGGGCTGACCCGAAAATGGACTGAGCCATCTACAGGCCCACAGTGTGGGGGCTTGGGGCAGTGTATCGGGATTCCCCCCCGCCCACCTCTCCACTCCCCTCTCCCCCACCCCTAACCTTCTCTCCCTCTCCTTCCCAGGGATGAGGTGAGCAGCTCAGCCTCACCAGCTACTCCCCTCCCAACACTTTGCCTCACCACAACACAGCCAAGTGACAGGGATGGAAGACTATGCAACCATGGAAACCTGTCCTCCTCAGGTTGGTTTTTCAGGGACAGGAAGTCAGCACAGAAGCCCCACCCCTCAGCCCGGACTGTGGATGAGGATGCAGCCCTGCAGCAGTGGATTCTGGGTGTGGCGTGTGTGGAGGGGAGGAGGGTGTCCACGGGGAGGGGCACAGGTGTGCATGGCCTGTGTGAGCGTGGTGGGCACACAGAGGCTCTGCGCCGGCTGTGAGCATGCAGGGACAGTATGCACACCTCTCTGTGGTGTGCTAGGGTACATGAGGGCTGCACGCAATGAGAGGGCAAGCTGGTGTCACATGGGTGGCTACCCATGCAGGTGTGAGGGAGAGGGCCCTGCAGGCGATGCCAGGTGGATCCTGTGAGCAGGGAGGCAGGAGGGTGCAGAGAGATAGGAGGCAGAGCTGGGGGGCAGGGAGCACTGACCACGGCCCGCACACACACCCACCTTTCCTGCTCTGGGCCAGCGCCTTCCTGTCCCATTCCTGCTCCTTAGCCATCACAGCGTGCCGCAGCTGCAAACCCATGTGCTCCAGGAGCCTCTTCCGGGCCAGGAAGGTCTCCCGCTCCGCCGGCAACAGTGAGTGGAAGGGGCAGTAGGCGATCTTCCGGTCCTATGGTGCATCACAGGGTCACTGCAGGGCCACCATGGGGCCTCAGGGCTGCCTCCACTCCTGCCAGGAGCACGACAGGGTCACCCCAGCCTGCACTGTGCTGTCTCTGTCCTCAATGACCATGAGGGACACCCCAAGACTTATATGTGTCTATAGGACGCGCTCACCATAGTGGAGCTCCTGGTGCCCAGGATAGCTGCAGGGCCCCCAGCTCTGCCCAGAGAAGCCCAGGCCCCCGCAGGCACTGCTCAGGACCAGGCCATACCTGGAAGAACTTAAAGTAGCCGTAGTCCACTGCAGTGCCCACTGCCATCCTGTCACCCTGCATGAGTGTCACTGGCTTCAGGATGTCGGCCCCGTGTTGCAGGAGCCGGTCAATCTGAAGGGACAGGGCCTGTCAAACAAACGGCCACCCAGGAAGCCAAGGGGTCACCCCAATCACAGTGCTGGCTGCACGGATCACAAGGCCCATGGTTTCCGAACCCTGTAGATGCAAGCACCAGGGGTAGCCCAGGGGCCCTGTCCCCCTGGAGCAGGGTACCTGGAAGGGGTCTGCAGGGGGCTACCTCCAGGTGTGCAGGACAGTGAGAGATAACCCAGAGGAAAAGTGAGAGTCCACTTCACCCAAACGACCCACACCCCAGAAAGCCCTCCTAGCCACCCCTGCTCAGGCATGGGGTCCAGCTCCCTTCCTGCCCCTCTGGCTGCCAGCCATGTGAAGTAAAGATCAGGTGGGTGTGGGGCCTCATGCCGCCTCACAGGTGCTTCAAGAGCCTGTGCATGTGTGCACACATGGGTCCAGGCATGCGCGTGTACCTGCGTGTGTGCATGTGTGTGTGCCTTCTCGTAAGCCCTCCCGGCAGTGGCTGGCCCCAACTGCTTCAGAGCACCTTGCAGCACAGACGCCCCTGCCAACACCTGGCAAGGCAGGAAGCAGCTTCCCCAGCCCGGGCACAGGCAGGGCCTACTGGAGGACCCCATGAGGAGGGCACCTGCCCCTCCAGAGCCTGACCCCGAGGGAGCCAGGCAGCCCTCTCCCGAGGCACAAAGTTGCCACAAGGCAAGAAGGAGCCTGCAGAGCTACAGAGACAGAGCTGGGGTACAGTCGCCTGGCCCCAGCCCACGCTGCTCCCCCGAGAGACAGCCTTGTGCTCTCGTGGGTGCCCTAGCAGAACTCCTGTGCCACAGTGAGTCCCAGGTACTCCCGGGGCTTGGCCCCCCTCCCTCTCTTCTGATAGGGGCTCTGCTGGTGCCTCACTCTGACACGTCCCAAAATTCTTTTTCCAAAATGCAGTGAAGAATTTACCTGGAGGGCTGAGTTGAGGTCCCTGTCTCCTTTTTGGGGCCCCCTCAGGCCCCAGCTGGTGACACTATCATTGTTTGGTGTCCCTTAGCTTGGACAGGGTCTTGGGTAGCCCGGCTGCTACGCTCTGCCGCATGGCGCAGCGGCTCCTCACCAGGGTGATCTTGTTGTCCGTGCTCCTCCGCTGCTCATAGGCCAGGTCGCAGACCACGCACAGGGCGCTGCCCAGGCCTCGGGTCAGGGGCAGGTTGGGGTCAGCTCCGCAGGACAAGAGCTCCTTCACGATCTGTATAGGCAGGCCCCTCAGCAGCTGGCCTGTCACCTCCCTCGCAGGTCTCCCCAAAGCCACCCCCAGGCCTTGGCTGCCAGTGCCCTTGGGCTGTGCTGGGTGGGGGACCACAGGGCCAGCCCCTAGGGAGGCCTGGCTCCCACTTCCTCTGGGCACTGCCAGGGTGCAGCTGCTCTGAGGACCTGGGTCCCCTCTGGCTCTTCAGCGTGGGGCAGAGCCAGGCCCTGGGGCAGCTCCTCCCTGCGTGGGTCCGGGCACCCTCTCTGGCCTCTTTGATCAACCTTCTTTCATCAGCTCCTCTCTTCCTACCGCCTGTTACACCTGAGATTGGCTTACACACAGTGCAACGTCTGGCTCCCCCAGCTAGGACGTGGGTCCTTAGGAGTAGGGCTGTTCTATTCACAACCTACTGCCCACAAGGGTGCCTGCCTGCACACGGGCACTCCGCAAGTGACATTTACATCAAAGGAGGGGTAAGCAAGTAGAACATGGCTGGGTGGG
>NDGM010950791.1:0-16443 GCA_002564305.1 Octomys mimax | reverse complement strand
TAAAACAAAAACAAAAGAAAAAAATGAAAACTGGTCTGGAGAATATAAGCTCAGTGTGAGGACTCTGGGTTCAACTAGAACTGAGGGAAAAAATTCTGGCAGGTCTACACATTGTCAAAGACGATGACTATTCTGGTCATAAAAACAAAGTATTTCTGGGGTGCCTGCAAAATAACTGGTGTACTGGCTGCAGATCTCTTCAGGCCCTGTCCTTTGGCGGGGGGAGGGGGGGGGGCTGTTTGCCTTTGCCTTTGGTTTCATCTACAACCTAAAATGTCAAGTACTCAAACCACAGCTGCCAAATGGCATTGGGAGCCGACACTAGAGGGCGCTGTGCCTGCTCTCCCAAAAAGAGATCCCAGAGCAAAATTCTGGCTGTGAAACAAACCCCAAATCCCTACTGCCCAGGAACCCCCTAACTAAATGTTCTTTTAAAACAATATTACATAGGGATGGGGAGGCTTAGAGACGGATGGGTAGATTTCGGCTATCATTATACTCGAAAACTCTGAACAACCTCAGAGTGGGCATCTGTTGTGTAACAACTGGAGTGCTACAGCAGCTATCAGAAGTTTCTGAACAGAAAAAGGAAGGAGGAAAACAAGACACTAAAGTGCTGCGTCTCTGTACGTGGGGAGGGGCATGAGTAGACAGACTGAGGTGGACTCACATGGTCTGGACACTTACTAGTGGGCCTTGGGGTTGCCTAGTGGGATCCCAGGACAGGAGCCTCTGCTGCCTGCTGTGAAACAGGAGATCTGTCATGTGCTGTGGGACCTAAGGAATTCACCACGTGGACACCAAAGCTGATGGAGCACTTCTTGTGCCAGGTACTGTGGAGCCCAGGCCCTGCTCTGCCAAGCCCCTGCCCCAGCACCAGGAGTGGGGGTGGGGTGGAGAGCAGGGACAGATGTGGGTCAGGTGGTGCTCAGAGCCATACAGAGAAAGGAGAAAGGGGAAGGGGAGCAAGGGGGGCCCAGGGTGCAAATGAGAGTTGAGAGACCAGAGCAGCTGTCAGGGATGGAGCACGCAGTGTCTAGAGGCCAGCAAGAGCAGGGCTCACAGCAAGGGCAGCCCTGAGAGGTGGAAGCTCACCAGAGTGGCACTTCCACTTTATCCTGCCAAGAAGACCACCCTCATCCTGAGGCTCGCGCTGCTTCTCTGAACTGCGCCTTGAGGCCTATGCATCCTGCAACGAATGCCTGGTTCAGACCCTCATCTGTGACACTGAGCTTGGCTGATCAGGTCACTCAAAATTCACTACAGAAATTTGTTCATGAGTAAAAAAGGCAAACTAAGGCTGGCTAACAGGTTCAACATAGACGATGATAAAAGAAAGACACTTCCAATAGGTTTTGAACATCATGGCCCTGTAGGAGTGCATGGCCTTTGGGTTGGCCAGCTGCATACAGTGAAGCATGTGCCCTACGACTTAGGCCTGGTCACCGGCACCAGGATTTGGAACACTAAATGGGCTCCTGATCCAGAGGGGAGCTGCAGGAAGTCCAAAGGGTGGATTTTAATGAGACCTTCATGTGTTTATCTCAGGGCTGAGAACTACCAGCCACATTAAAGAAGGCCAGAACAGGAGATGTGGGTGTTCTTCAATCTTGGAAGCAAACTCCTTTTCCGGGGGCTGATGATGTCATCAGTACCAGCTCTTGAACCTACCACTAGGGGTGGTTGCCAATCTGAAAGGCTCAGCTTGAGGCCAGGCACCCAGGAGGCTTAATAAAGTCCTAGACAGAGGCCTAGTCTAGTCCTAGAATACAAGGACAAGCTGACTGCCAGCTTCACACTGTCCCTGATGAGAAGAAAACAGATGACAGCTTGTAGTGGCCCTGGGTTAGGCTTGCCTTTAGAATGAGGCTTCCCCTTTGCCTGACCATGCCAGGCTTAAGAACTCAGAAGCCCAGCAGGCATGAAGCTGCTCATTCAAGCACGACTCTAATAACAGGTTCCCAAGCAAAGTGGGATGGTGCACACTTATAATCCTATCTACTGAGGACGCTGAGGCAAGGCGATTGCACATTCAAGACCAGCCTGAACAGCTCCACGAGACCATGTCTTAAATAAAAGGTGCTTGGGATGTAGCTCAGTGCTAGTGTCATATGTGAAGCCTTTGGTTCAAATCTCAGATTGCACCCCCCAAAAGAAAACCCAGATACACAAAAGGAATATGAAACTACCCCAAGAGCGGAAATTTCTAAATACTAACTTGCACCTGGACCAGTCAGATAGTTCAGCACCTGCTTAGGCAGGTGCAGGACCAGGGTTTGATCCCTTGTGTGCTGTGCTGGCCCTGCCCCTTGGGCTGGCTGAGACAGTGATTGACACTGGGAGTAGTGGTGCATGCATGTAGTCCCAGCACTTGGAAGACTGAGAACAGGAGTATCACTACAAGGCCAATCTGTGTAGTGAGACCCTGTGCTAAATACATAAAAATATAAAAAAATAAAAAGCTAACTTGTACCTCCTGGCCATAGGCAAAGAAATACCAAACTGCTGGTGTTATCAGTCAGGGGCAGAGCAGATCACAGGCCTTTCTTCATCCTAGCTTGGTGCCCAAAGCTGTTTCATGCCTAGGACACATAAAATTCTAACCTTGGCCTCTGTTCTCTTTTGGATCTCGAAGGGGAATGAATCAAAAAGTTGGGCTTCTAGATTAGCAGCAGCTACAGCCTGCTGTGGCACATGTGTCATAGGTTACTTTAGCAGGTCTAGTTTTTTGTTTGGAGTTTTTTGAGATGAGGCCTTGCTGTATAGTTTGGGATGGCCTCACACTCACAGCAATCCTCCTGCCTCAGCCTCCTGAGTGCAGCAATTGCAGGTTTGTGCCCCTACCCCTATTTTAGAAATGAATTACTGGTTGCATTTTGCACCTGGTTCTCTCCTAAAACAGGTTTTATAGTAGTGAATAGTCCATGGTTGTTTCATACATAAGAGGCATTAAGATTAAAAATCTGGGTCTGGCTAGGTGTGGTGATACATGCTTGTGGTCCCAGCACTCAGGAGACCGAGGCAGGAGATCACTGGGCTCCTTGCTAGCCTGGGCTACATAGGCAGTTCAAGGCCAATGTGAACTAAAAAAGAGGCCTCATCTAAATACTAACTTGCTGTCTCCCAAGGGGTAAAGGCAATCTGAGAAACATTAGTCCCTCTGCCTGCTCCACCCCTATAGTCCAAGTAGGGTCTGAGTCCTACACTCAGACACAGAAAAAGAGTGAAATACGATAGTGGTCAACTGGGGGAGACAGCGCTTCTTACGATAGGGCCCTGAGCCCACCTATCCAGCTCTCCCAATCCCTGCCTGCCCCACTGAGGCTGCCACTCTGAGGAAGGGCCTTGTTTCTCCCACATCCCTGAGCCAGGCTGTCTGCCAGCTGGCCCACACCAGGGCACGGGCCCTACCTAACTGCAGGCTGACCCTGCTGCACCCCTTGGCCGGTGACACTGCAGTGCAAGATGGAGGCCTGGGTGCCAACTGTGGCTGAGAAACCCAACCCAGGGAGAAGAAACCATTTAACAGGAACTCTTCTGCAACATAGAATCAAATCTTTTTTTAGTGCTTCCCACAGATTTCAGGCTCCTGAAAAATACAAATGTAAAATGAGAAATACAGACTTTTTCAGTACTTGGGATTGAACCCAGAGCATTCACACTGATTTATAGTCCCTTTTATTTTCGTTTTAAATTTTGAGACATGGGCTAGGGAGACAGCTCAGCAGCATAAGCACCTGCCTGGCAACAGCAAGGTCCTGAGTTCGATCCTGGTACCTAAAATAAAGTGAAACGAAACAAAACAAATTTTGAGATAGGGTTTCACTAACTCACTGAGTTAACCAGGATAGGCTTGAACTTGTTATCTTTCTTCCTCAGCCCCCTAAAATCCGGAGTTTACAGGTGTGTGTCACCATGCCTGGCTAGAAATGCACGTATCTGAAGAGTTTACTAGAATCTGGCATAAAGAGGAGGGTGGAGGAGGGGCAGACCCAGGACATTCATGCCCCAGCTCCCATGCTCATGCGACATGGTGACCTAAGAGACAACTACTCATACCAGGTTGGAAAGTTTACCCACAGTGGACCTCTGAAAAAGTGCTGGGAACCCTAGCAGGAAATAGGTCTTAGAAAACAGTGTTTTTCAAACTGTGGGTCATGATCCATTAGTGCATCATGGGATCAATTTGGGGGGGGGGCACAGCCAACAACTGAGAAAGAATCTGCTTGCCTTATGCACACAGAATGGGTAAGTACTGTTTTGCCTTTTCAAGCTTTCCAGTATGATACACACATGCCCTGGGTTACCACGTGCAATGTTTAGTGGGTCACTGTCAAGTCTGAGAATCTTCCTCCACTTAACTTTCTGCGCCACCCCCATGCCCAGCTTTTGGGCTCTCTCTGGCCAGGATTTTTGCCAGGTCCATCCACTGAAGAGCTGTCCCACCTCATCAGCACCAAAGCACCCCCCAAGCAAACTCACACAGATCTGACACTACTACACTCACACTGGGTATTTCTAGGGGTACAGACTCCTGACACTGACCTTCCTTGAAGTCACTCTGTCAGGTGCAGCAGTAAAACTAGGAAGCTGGGTGTGGTGCACACCAGTAGTCCCAGCATTTGGGCAGATAAGGGAGGACTGCTAAGAGTTCAAGGCCAGCCTGAATTACATAAGGAACCCTATCTTCAAAACACAACAAATAAAACCAGCAATGGCAAAAAACGGGGCTTCCTGTTGCAGCTGGGCCCCTTTTCTAGCCTCTTCCCAACTCTACTTCAGACTGGACTGGGATGTGATCAGTCAGGGATTCTGATTGTGCCTGTGTAAGGACTTTCTCACAGCAGTTGACCATCACGTGGCCGAGCCACTGATAACCCAGCAATCAGCACCTGTCCGCTTGAGGACAGAAGGCTTTACTAGCAAAACACACGTGGACAGGGGGCTTCACGTGCTCAGTAAAAGAAACGCCAGTCCCCTAGCTAGAACTATCATCATGGTGTGCTGCAGAAGCCATTTTCCACAGAAGCTCTGCTAAGCCTAGAGACTAAGGC
Organism: Octomys mimax; assembly: GCA_002564305.1. Taxonomy (NCBI): domain Eukaryota; kingdom Metazoa; phylum Chordata; class Mammalia; order Rodentia; family Octodontidae; genus Octomys; species Octomys mimax. The sequence continues at coordinate 11,389 of NDGM010950791.1, read as the reverse complement.
CCACTTAGCCCATAGCTTTTGAGCACTTACCACAGACTCAGGACAAGAGCAGACTACAAACAAACACAAAGGGAACTGACATCCCAAAAGGGAAGACAACAGGAAACTGCACCCCAACACTTATTCACAAGTGAACACTGCTCAGCTGGACAGAGGGACACTAATTCAGGTTCCAGGATGGCAGGTACATTAAGGCAGGAGCCAGAGAGCACCCCAGAGACAGAAGTACCTGTTGCCTCCCTTCCCCAGGGATGTTCCCTGTGCTCACTTCACAGACCAAAGCACTGAGTCAGGCTGCCAGGCAGCGCCAACTTGCTGGGATGGCTGGAGGCACGGCCTGCTCCAGGACAAAAGAAGGGGACTGGGCCCAGCTGTCTGCTAATGAGGAGAAGGACTGTAGAGCGGTGCCTGGCAAGAGGCCAGGGCAGCAGGCCTGGTCTGCAGATGCTGCTGTGTTGATATGCAGTACAGGCATCTCGTGGCAGGAGCCAGAAGTGAAGAATGAACATCTTTAGGAGGAACAGGCCTCCCTCCGCAAGAAGTATGTACAGAAGCAGAAAACAGAAAAGCACATTTTTACATTCTGTTTTTGTCCAGCTTGACTGGGCTATAGCCACAGAATTAGTCCATCTGGCTGTTCTTTCTTCTGTTGCATCAGTACTGGGAATTAAAGCCATGGCCTTTATGTTGAACTACACTCCCAGTGCTCCCCATCTTTTATTTTGAGACAAGGTTTAGTTGAACTACATTCCCAGTGCCCCCCATCTTTTATTTTGAGACAAGGTTTCACTAAATTGCTAAATTGCCCAGGTTAGTCTCAAACTTGTGATCCTTCTGCCTTAGCCTCCCCAGAATGCTGGGATAACAGGGATGTACCAGCACACCCAGCGACAGCTGTACCATTTTATATATGATAGGCCACTGTCCTGGGGCTACCAGGAATTCCTGAGAGTAAGCAGGTACAAGTCAAGTATTCAGGCACGGAGTGCCCACTGCCCCAACACTGCCCTCTATATAACCCCATGCCCCAACCACCTGTTCAAGGTCATGTTAGGGTGGCAGTCACAGGAACCTTGCACTGTACCAGGGGATACCACTACATGCCCTCCTTCTTTGGATCCTCAAGGAAGGCACCACAAGGGAAGGAGGTAGCGCAGGGAGGCACTATTCTCAGTGCTCCACTGCACAGAAGTAGTTGGGGAAGTAATGTCTTGCTTAAGGTCCTCTGGGCACCAGGACTTCAAGGCCTCTGGTTTTGCTAACCGGTACCGTGGCACGCATGGCCTGGATAGGTGCAGAGCAATTTAAGCTAGGCTGCCTAAGTGTGGGTCCTGGCCCCCGGCCTGCGTCTTCCCCCAGCTCACTGGAAGCACTTGTCCTTAGGCCCCACCCCAGCCCTGGGAAGCTGCACATCCACAAGGATTCCGGGTGACCTGCAAGCCCTTGTACATCCCCAGGGCAGTGGTTCTCATCAAGGAGGGTTTCGGGGTACATGTGGGGGAACTGTTATAGGCCTACTCCAGGTCGCTCGCCAGCCCCTCAGTGATGTTCCAGGCAAGTGTTCCACAGCCCCTCCTAGCATGGCATTCTGGAAAGAAGCATTTGGAAAAAGTTTCTGCAGGAACTCTGACACATATCCCCAAGCCCTGGCCCTTTAAAGACAAGGGAGGCAGAGAGAAATAGCTGTATCCTTCTGAGCTACTTTTGGGGAAACCTTGGGTTTTTTGGGGAGAGGCACTGACACTCTGAAGCCAGGCTCCCCAGGACTAGAGCAGCCTTGGAAGGGCCACATCCAAGTCCAGTGGGCAGGGCCTGCTTTCAGCCAGGAAAGCCCATGTGGAGGAGCACACCCTCATCAAACCACACCAGCCTCTGCTTGCTTCTCAAACACCTGCGGTTACTATTTCCAGGCAGATGAAATGAACACCATCGGGGGTGCGGGTGTCACGGGATACCAACTGGCCTGCAGACTCCAGGACTGACCAAAATGGCTCCTGTGAAGTCACCTGTCAGCTGGCTCCTTACATCCAGAAACTTCAGCAACGCATCCCCTGACCTCCACTTCTCCCAAGGTACACAAGCATCTCACCATAGTGAGCCATGATGAAGACACTAAAAAGTACAGTCACAAAGACTGGGGTAAGGCTCGGCCCAGTGCTGTAGGTACAGGGAGATGGAGCTACGGCAGGCCGTGTGGAGGCCACAAGTCACAAAGCACAGATTTATGTGAACCTGGTCCTCCTGGTCCTAGCTTCCAGACACCCCTTCAGGGCAGGGAAGCACTAGGCTCTGCAGCTGCAGCTCCAGAGCTTCTGCTCAGTGTCCCCAGGGGCCCCAACTGCTACCTGCTTAGCATCATCCTACATGGGCAGACCTCTGCTGGGACCATCCCTACGACACATGACCCCCTCAGATTCCCAAAGCAGGCCAGCTGAAAATTAAATACCTGCTCTGGTCAGTATGGCCTGAGCTTGGACCCTATATAAGGCCTGTACAAGGCCCAGTAAGGTTCTCCCAAGAAACTAAAAGCTGACCTGGAAAAGCCAAATGCGCACAAAGTAACATTTGCAAAGACCGCAATGAGATTCAGAAATTCATATGCAGGTGCATATACCTGATTTAGATACCATGATTTAGATGCAGTACTTGGAGATTTTACATATACCAGAGAAGATATTGAAGAAAATCCACAAAAAAACCCCAAAAAACATAGTATTAACCACCCTCATGTTTATGTGGTCAAAATTTCCTTTTCTACCCCACTTCTGAGCAGTGATACACTGAAGTTATGGATATGGACAAAGCCTGAGTTGGAGATCATCAGAGTGTGCAGAGGTGACCCGAGCTGGACTTCGGAGGCTGTCACCTGCAAAGTGTTACAAAGTGCTCTCAGCTACTGACAGAAATAGCACCTCAAAGGCCACGGGGCAGGAAGTGGGTTATCTCAGGCCCAGGTGAGAATGGCAGGAGGCAAGAAAAGCATCTGGAACTTCACTGACACCAGTGGGCACTTCAGGAGGATGGTGTTATCCCACTCAGAGACAAGAGCAGCGCTGGGGGGAGGGCAGAGCTGGGGCACACTGGGTGAGCCTCCAGCTTGGTCCACCCAGGGGGCAAGGCAGCCTGGTGTGAGCCCGTAGCATCCTGGGAGAAGGATAGCTAGAGCAGAGAACCAGGGCTGTCTTCTCATACTTAGCCACACGATTATGCATAAAACTTCCTTCCTCTTGGGAATGTATGGCCTCCAGAGGGCTCTCTGATCTCACATTGGAATTCATCTCATCACAGACCTGAAGGACCTTGAGCTGCAGAATACACGGCTTCTAAAGCTGTGCTTTGCAATCAGCAACTGCAAGGTGGTATTTGGCGGGGCACAACGCTCTGCTGGCCTGTGAGGAGCAGGCAGAGGAAACCAACAAATGGCCCATCAACAGGGAGGACTTCATACACTTCATTTAGCAGTACTGAAAGCACAAGGCTTTGAAGCTGTGACAAGTGGAGGCAGCCCTGACAGGTCCCTGAGAGAAGGGTCAGGCTTCAGGGCAGCTGCTTAATATAATTCCCAGAGAAGTGCTTTTAAAAACACAAATTCCTTATTTTTCACCCCAGACCTAGTGAATGAATGCCTGGATGAAGATGGAATCTATTTCTGTTTTAACTTTTGGGGTGGTACGGACAGGACCCAAGGCCTCACGCATGCCAGGCAAGTGCTCGACCACTGAGCTACACTCACGGCCAGGAATCTGTTTAACGTTCCCTGAGCAAGCCTGATAATTCATCTGTTGAAAACAGCTCAATCTGGGGCAGGAGGTGGTGTAGCTTTGTGGTAGAGCGTGTGTGTAATGTGTGCAAGACCCTGGTTCCATCCCAGCACAAGGGTGGGGTTGGTGGCAGCTCTACTCTAACCAGCAATTTTTGCCTTTTTTTCTAAGAACATACTGAGTACTTAAGAGATATTTAATTTTTAAAAGGCTTAAAAGAAATCTGGAGATCAAGGTACAAAAGCATGGCAGCTTAAAATCATAATGAGATTCTATTTGTATCTACTGCTTAGTGTTCCCTGACAAGCCCTCCTGTGATTCAGCCGCTGGGACAGATACACAGGCACCAAGTCCTCAGATACATTTGAGTCCAACTCAGTGACCTCTGCTCAGTTAGGCTAGACCCAGGCTGCTCAGATCCCAAGCTGATGCCAAGCAACAGCTAGGCTTGGGGACATCCTCTAGCAAATGACCCTGGCTGACTGAAAGAAGGGCCTGCCTCAAGCCAGCTGCTGCCACAGGACAAAAGCAGATCATGCCTGCACGAGTCCCTGCAACCTGGGGGACAGTTTTCCATCTTGAAGACTTCCAAGTGGTGATGCAGCCTGTTGGCCCCACGCTGTGGCCATGAGAGCTGGGTCTATGGACAGGATTGAGCCAGTGTGTGACGCTGTACTTCCTGATATGTGCCCCAGCCCAAACATGTATCCCAACCTGCCTGGTCCACCCCGTGCTGATAGTCCTCAGGACCCTGCTGTTCAGGTGTTCCTGTTGCTGGACACCTCCCCTAGCTTTAAGCCCACAGAAGAATGATGTATTCCTTAGGTAGAAAAAAGGTGCCACCGTCCTCCTGCAGCGTCCAGCCGGAGACAGAGTTGCACCTTTACCCAATGCATCAGCGCTGGCTCAGAACACTGAAGATCAGCCACTAATCAATAGCCACACTCCATGAGATGCATCAGCCTACCTTCTTAGGCAGGCTCATATGGAAAAGAGTCCACTCAGCACTGCTATTTTAAAAAAATGCAAATCTGGTAGGAAAAGGAAGTAAAATTAATATGAGAGCCTTGGATCTATGTCTGCTTTTTTCCTGAGGCCAGCTTCCCACTGAAGGAGGATATACAGAGAGGAGCATGGACTGATAGTCCCATGAAATACTGGTTTCTGGTATCATTTTCTTTTCCCTTTTGATTTTTTGAGACAGTGTCTCACTATGTAGTTCAGGCTGCCTTGAAGAACTTATGGTGATCCTCTGCCTCGTTCTCTTGACTGCTAGGGTCTATGCATGTGCACCATCCTGCTCAGCTAGCATCATTTTATTTTCTTTATACTTAAGAATCCAGATCAACCCCAGTGGCCAGAGAAGATCATACCTGACCTTTCTGCTCACACACAGCTAAGTAACCTTGAGAGCAGGCAAGAAGAATCCATATTAGACAACAGGCAGGATTCTCAATGTACAGAGTGACTATCAAAATATCACTGGTTCGCTACTCCTCTATGTCTTTCCAAGAAAAAGCAGGCTGCGGTGTTACAAATATTTATTTCCCACAAGGAATCAGGAGCACGGCAAACACATGGGAAGCCAAGAAGGAAGGGCACAGAGCTGGGCATGACAGCAAGCTGGGCTACATGCCAGTGTTGACGGTAGGCTGTACACACCCCAGAGCCCAGGACAGGCTCGGGTTGCTGAGTCAGCAGAGACAGCCTCGCCACTGTCCTCCTGTGCTCCTGACACCAGGCCTCACGTGTGTCTTCCTGTCATTCCTCACAGCACTGGAATTAGGTCAGGATGGAATCAAGCACCTGTCTTCTAAGCCACAAGAGCCAATAAAATTAAGCAAAAATATTCAGCCACCCAGAGTGACTGGAATGGCTGGGAAAGTGAAAGAGACTCACCTGCACCAGTCTGCAAACTGATGAACACAATAAACACATCAGTTCTGTAGTTACTGACAATATTCTATTTGCCCTTTCTCTAGAAAATGGGAAGTGCTCCCTGCTACATTCCCTAGAACTGAGCCCAGCTGCAGGAGGGCACCACAAATGGGAAGGACAGCCTGCTGTCATTCGTGGCCGACACCACATAGTGCACCCCCATTCCAGGAATGGCAGTGCTAGAAACACCCTCACTGAGGCTCCTGGAGCTCAGGGCATGACTGGTGGAATGATCTATACACTCCCCAGGCTGGCGTGGCCTGCACCACTGCAGATGTGTGAATGCCTCACAATAAATGCGGTGGGCCACACACCCTGCTGAGAAGGGCTGGTGTTTTCCTTAGAGGGCAAATGCTGTAGCTTTTGTGCCTCTCTGCCTGGGCTGGCTCTATTCCACTCAGTCCCTGGGCCTTAAGAGGTGATCAACAAGTTGCTGGGGGCTAAAAGACACCAGAAGACAACACCAGACGGTAGAGAAAGGTCCTTCCAATTTCTAATAACGCAGTACTGAAATGCTTCTGAGGACCCCAAGTCCCAAGTATAGGAAGATGAAAACAGGAAGGCACCTCAGGGGCTCCATTTTGCCCCTCCCTGAAGGGACTATCATGTCTTGGAAGGTGAAGGCTGGCCCATGGAGGCAGGGCACGATGGCCATGGCTTTGAGGTCTCTGTGTAGGTGGTAAACAAGCCACAAATGCTCTCCCCATGCACTCTACGTGCCCACCCCTCCTTTGTGCTTTCCCAGCTATTCCAGAGTTACATCATGCATCAGTAACTGAAAGGCAGATCACGTGAAGAAGCCCAACTTACACGAAGGACTCGGGGAGACGGTGTGAGCAGGAGGTGTCTAATATTAACCTGCAATCCTTAGGCCTGTGCTCAAGTTCCAGCTCTCTGGCCCCAGGGGCTTGGCAGACAGGGCTCCCCTATCAGGAAGTCCAGACTTCCAAAGGTTTGCTTCCTCTCCTTCATGGTATGCTGCTCACTTGCTATATGGTAGACCATTAGTCAGTCATTCACTCAACAAGCTATTAGGTAGGGAGATAAAAGTGCCAGATGCTTATGAAACATCAGGAAACGTGCACAGCTTTGAGAGGGTGGGAGGATGTGCCAGCTTAGGGGAAGCCTCAGCTACCCAAGGGAATAGGAATGGCTTTTCCATGTGCCCCAGATAGCGTACCCAAGTCTTTGCGCAGATGTCACCTCCTCAGAAAAGGTTCTCCAGCTGCTCCTCTTCACTGTCTTCCCATCCCTCATTGTATATTTCATTCCCTGTCCTGTGGTCCCTATTGCCAGTGGCATTTAGAATGTGAGCTCATTATGGCACTCCTGGCAAGTTTCTGGAACACTTCAGAAGGACATGCTGGGGGGAAAGCCCTGAGAGTGGGGACAGATGTCAAGAAACAATGGTCAGCAATGCCCCATGCAGCTGAGACCCAGTGCCCCAAATGACAGCAGCTGGTGATCAGTGGGCCCAGAGGGTGATACAGGCAGAAGACTCACTGGCAGGGCTGGAGAAGAGCTGGTGATCCAGGAAAATGCCCAGAGTGGAGCTCCTTTGGCTCTACAGCTAAAGAGGGAAGGGAATGGAGCAGGCGGAGGGATGAGGAAGGGTTTTGTTAAGATCTTAAAAGTGATCTGAGGCAGGAGGCAGAGGGAGAGTCTGAAAAGAGGTGTGAAGAGGTGACCTTGGAGACAGCCAGGCTGCGTGTCTACAAAGGAAGCACAGCTCAGGAGATGACGCCACACTGGGGGGCTCTACTCAGGAACGATACTTTTGCAGATGTGTTTCCCTACTGGAAGCTGGGAATCTGTTGACCAGGTAAAGCTAAGGCTGGTGCAACACCAGCACCTGCTGCCACCTGAGTGGTGGCTGGCTTCCTGCGGCCTCAAACACGGACGAGCAGCCAGATTCCTGCACAGACCTAACTGTACGAGCTCCCTCTCCAGGGCCACACCTCTATGGTCTGCTGAAGGGTGGTGCAGAGCTTGTACAGAACAGGCACACACACATTTGCACACCACCCATGGTCGATATCCCAGCCCAATGGCTCAGCCTCGAAGCCTACCCTTGCAGCTGCTGACCCAAAGTGGCAGTTCTGACAAGTGTCTATAGTACAGCAACTGAACAGGGCATGGGCCTGTGCCTTTTCCCAGGTCACTGGGGTAGGGGTGGGAGAATGGACATAGGCTAGAGAATGGGGAGGCACTCACCCTCAATTGTAGCCACCCTGATGTACTCCCTTCATTCCTAACTCTAAGACCAGACCTGCATGACAGTGACTCTCCCGCTCCTGCAGTCTTGCTACATGGCTGACCTCAAACTCTATGTAGCCCAGGCTGGCCTGAACTCATGAGATTGTCCTGCCTCAGCTTTTGGAGTGCTGGGATTACAGGTGTGCTCCACCACACCCAGCTAACAGTTACTCTTATGAAACTGTGTCTGTGTAAGTATCGGTGCGTGGATGGGTGTGCGCACACATGTGCGAGGCAATAATCAAAAAGATGGGAGTGTGTGCACAGCAGGTGGCCTGAAGCTTGGCGCCTCCCTTTATAATACACCCAACAGGGACCCAGGATCACTGTGACCTGTGACTTTCCTTTGGGCAAATGTCCTGTACATGGACTCCTTGCACTTCGACATGACTTCTGGACAGGATCAGTGGGGCAAGGCTCAGTAACAAGGACGGCCACAGTACTAAGGGGCGAGGTGCACATTTTATTTTTCCCTTTTCTTTTTTTGGTACCAGAAAACAAACTTACAACCTTGCACTTACTAGGCAGACGCTCGTGCCACTAAGCTATATCCCCAGCCCAAGATGGGTATTTTTAGCCTGTCCAGTGTATCAGTGGGTGATCTATTAGTGATCTTAGAGATAAAGACTGAATTTCCAATTTCCATTTTCAATAACTTAAAAAAAATTCACAATTCACAGATTTAAAAAAAGAATTAAAAAGAGAAACAAGGAAACAGGAGCCACTAGAGGTTATTTCTTGTGCGTGTGTGAACCCGCTAATATAGACCATGGTTTCCTGTTTGCTGTAAGAGTTACACCTGCACACCCTTAGGTGCATGCCCATGTTCTATGAAAAAGGTTACACAAAAATGCTATATTAGGGGCCAGGGAGATGGCTCAGTAGAATAAGTGCTTCCCTGGCAAGTGCAAGGGCCTGAGCTAAATCCCAAGTTCCAAAAAAAAAATGAAAGAAAGAAAAATGCTGTATTAAAACAAGAATTACAAAAGACAGTGCCAAAAACAAGGAGCCAGGCACAGTGGCGCCCACCTGTCCTCCTGTACAGAAGCCTGGGGAAGGAAGCTTCAAAGTTTGAGGCCAACCTGGGCAACTTGACTTAAGAAAACAGTTGGGCAGGGCTTGCCGAGAGCTTTCAACATGGAGAACAATATTGGCACCCTTGTCACAATCCAAAACTTTGTGCCTTTCAATTTCCTGACCGATTTTAAACCTGGAAACTGAGCTCCAGGAATCTGGGCAGAATTTCAGTTTAAGAAACAGTCTTTTAATCTTTTTAACATTTTATTTATTTGTACAGGGTCTCACTACACAGCTCTGTTCAGTGATCCTCCTGTCTCAGCCTCCCCAGCACTGGGATTACAGGCGTGTGTCACTATGCCCAGTTTCAGTGGCATGGCATGCAGTACCAAGGATCAAACCCAGGTACTTGCACTTGCCAAGCAGGTGCTTAGATCGCTGAGTTATCTTATCTCCCCAGCCCCAAAACAGTCTTTTAAATATTAATACTCAACCATGACTCCAAACACCGCAGGCTCAAATTCGTGCTTGTAAAGCCAGGGATACCCTACTTCCGGATGGCCCAAAGACAGCAGGAAAGTCTCTAGAGGAGGCCACCCGCCTCGACGCTATGGAGACCACACACACTGTTGTAAGGCATCTGTGCTGAGGTGAGCAAGCTTCCACTTAACCGAGGTCTGAATACAAACTGGGAGGCCGGCACTGACAGTGGAGACAGGCTTGGGGTACAAAGTCCAGCATTTACTAAAACAGTATCAAAGACTTAATATAAAGAATGTAAACTAGTTTTTAAAACAGTTACTACATGTTGAAATGATATTCTCAATATATAGTGGGTTAAATGAAACATATTAGAGAAAATGTTTTCTTCGTGTTACTGGGGACTGAATACAGGGCTTTTGCACTGAACTGTTCCTAGCCATTTATTTTATTGCTTTGAGTTAGGGTCTTAATACATTGTTCATGTTGAGCTAAAATTCATGATCTTACCTTGGGATTACATGTATATGCTACCATGCTCAGCTTATAATTAATTTCACCCATTTAAAAAATTTTTTTAAATGGCATTAAAATCTTTAAATTACTATGTGGCTTATGTACTTCTACTCAACAATGTTGATTTAAACTAGTAAATTGTTTAACAGAATAAGCTTAAATTTATCAAAGTGGGGCCGGCAAGATAGCTCAGTGGACTAAGCGCCTGCTTAGGCAAGTGCAGGCACTGGGATTCGATCCCCAGTACCACAAGCAGCACTGGCCCTGCCCCTGGGCAGGCTGAACCAGCCACCAAGTCCTGGTGTGTTGGTGCACACCTGTAATCCCAGTGCTGAGCAAGCTGAAAACAGGAGAATCACTTTGAGCGAGACCCTGTACCAAATAAAATTAATTAATTAATCAAAGTGAAGCATGTACAAGTTTAAAGAAATCGGTCCCAAACACCAGCCCCTGCCTTAGCTTTCGGCTGCACTCCCTGAGGCAACCACTTCCAACCTGCCGAGCTGTCTGGATGGAGGCTGCCTGGTCGGGACAGAGGTGCAGAATTCTCTAGTACTTCTACATGTACATCAGAAGTAACTTGGGTACAGGACCCAGGTGTAAACATGATTCACTTCTGTTTCACATGCACCTTATGTACATTAGCCTAAAAGAAATGTAAGTCATTATTGTAAGTGCACCCGCATTTTGAATGCAACTAGTCCCATGAGGGCAGGTGTGGAGTTTTCTACTTGTGGTATTATGCCAGCATTTCAAAAATTTTGGATTTTGGAGCATTTGGAATTTCAGATTAGAAATGTTCAACCTATACATACTTCTCTGTATATAAACATGTTTGCATCTACTACTTACAAGGTAACTTAGATACTACTCACTGACTTCCTGTTTTGGTTGCTGCCACCCCAACTCTCACTCCCCTTTCTCACATAACCTAAGCACATGTTGGGAATTTTGCCAGAGACACGTGACTTTCTATACATCATCAGGTGTCTTCTGGTTCTGTGGCTTTCGCTTGGAACCTCCTCCTGCGCAATTCCACTCTGCCACTCTAGGCTGTCCCTGCCCACCAGGGTCAGATCCCTTGTTTTCTAAATAGAGAAACTCCTGGATCGGTGAAGGAACCTCTTAATTCCCCCAAGAAAAATGGCCTCCAGAGTCCCTCCTTTTCAGTCCTTGGAGACCTCAAGAAAGCCTTTTTACTATTCTTACTTGACTGTTTTGGTGGGATATGGGAATTGCTCAGAAGGCTGAGAGATTTGCTGTGTTATTTTCCAATTTGGTAACCAGTGTGGTAAATGGCATATTTATTCTGTTTATATTTTTTTGTGGTCCTTGTGGGCTTGTTTCTATTACCTTTTGGGCTTTCCATTTACCACTTTTTTTTTTGAGACAAGGTCTCACCATGTAATTTATTTATCCCC